>CALNHX010009721.1:0-46962 GCA_940337035.1 Agriotes lineatus
CCAGCTGTAGAAAATACTCTTTCGCTTGTAGCGGAACTTGCCGGTATGTTTAAAATTTCTCAAGTTTTTTGAACAGTGGCGTATTTACACTGTTTTTCCAAAATCCTAAAATGTCATCTACATTTCCGAATTTTAATTTAACATACTAATTTAGTTCTGTTTCGACATCATCATAATTACATATGTCATCGTCAGAGCTATCTCTAAGTGTAGAAAGATAAGAATCTGATGCTGATGTACCAGTTTTGAGTCGTTTGCTATGTATTTCATCATTATCATCTATAGTTTTATTTGCATTATAATCTTTTCTTTTATGTGAAAGTATGAACTTTAAGGATTTATAATTAGGGTCCAAAAATAAAGCCACATAATGTAACTTGTTTGGCCCATTTTGTGATTTAATGAATTTAAAAGTTGTTGCACCCTGCAGTTGTTTATTCGTTACTAAATATTTAACGTGAAATTAACGTGAAACGTGAATCACGCCTTGGAAATTTTCACTCACGTTCACTCACGTTCACGTCACGATTTTCAAATATTAGTCACGTTCCCGACGTGACACGCCGTGACACGACGTGACACGACTGTTTTCACGTCACGCGCCCATCCCTACTTTCTACTGATTTTTGTAGGTTTTTTCATTTTGTACCAGCACTAAAATATCATCCGCAAATCTAAGAGTTTGTTCACCATTGATTTTAATTTCTATGCATACCTCTTTATAGTTATTTATTGCTTGCTCTGTGTCTATGTTGTTAATCCGCTTATAGCTGCTGTCAGATTGTTGCATAGTTCTTTGATTATCCTGCTGCCTTTATAGTCTACTTTTATTGTTTTGAGAATGTTCATCATCTTATTCCAAGTCTCTCTATCGAAAGCTTTTTTCAAGTTTACAAAGGCTATGTAGGCATTTCTGTTTACTCTAAACCTCTTACTAATTATACTACCCAGGCTTAGTATTGCTTCCCTTGCACGTCTACCTGTTCTAAATCCAAACTACGCTGCTTTTAAAATGACTTCTATTTTCCTCTGGATGAGCTTGGATAGTATCCTTGTTAAAATTTTGAATATATGACACAGAATACTAAAGTCGTTTGCTCCTCACATTTTCTTGTCTTGCTCTGCTTTGAAAGCGCTACTGTCATACTTTTCTGTTCTCTACGAGAGTTTGCAACAGTTTGCTAGAATATTGTCTACCCCCTTTCGATTTGTGTAATTTAAGTCTTTTAGCTATCCCACTAAAGGAGTAGATTTATCCCGATTTCAGTTTTTCTGCTAAGTCAATTGGTCAATGTTATATGTTTAAATTATGCCAATATTATTGAAATAGAAATTCCTTTTTCCAACATACTGGCGAGGCGAAAATATATTATTAAATGGATTATTTGCACACCTGTTCATTACAGAACACTTTGGCTATATCCAAAACGTTTATTCTATATGCAAATGATCAAACGTTATCTCGCAATTTTTTCAAGAATAGGGACATTTAAGCAAAATTGATATGACTAACACATTATCTTCTAGTTTAAGCATTTTATAGTTCTTATAAGAAAGAACAAGATGGTATTTATAAAACCAAGTATAGGCGCAAAGTCTTCAAATAAAGTATACACAGCGATTATTCATGTATAATATAATCTCTGCCACATTAGTGCATACTTTAGTATTTATTAACTGCTTTACTCGAGTACATTATAAAGCAATTTTATATTATGTCAACATCAAGCGCTGACTCCTATATACTTTTTATTTGAACATCCTGTATATTCTAAATCTAATTAAAGCAGAGTACGAAAAACTCGATTACTTAAAATACTAGGAGTAAAAGAAAAATGTCACAAGTATTTTTCTCCACCCGTAACTTGTGGTACATCTGATATGTATAATAATTCCATAGACTAACCCTAGTCGTTTAAATACCCCACAATTTGTTTGTTTGGAAAGTAAAACTTAAAACAACACCTACTACTTCTTACACCGTTAATACAGAAAGATCTTGTTTATTCGCAATTTATTTTTGAAAAATAGTTATTTGTATACCAAGACACTGAAGTTTGACTTTTTATCACGAATGTGGATTTAGTTGTTGAGGCCCGTAGGGTCGAGGCAAATAAGCCACATGAGAAATACAAAGGAACTTCAGCATCGAGGGGTACATTATGTTTTTTTAAATCGAGAACTCCTGAAATTACAAAATTTTAACCAACTTTTGTACGTTATGTTGACGTCGGTTAAAGTTTATCTGTCGCCCCGCCACCTACAAAAAGTCGTAAAACAATTGATAACTTTCTTGCCAATTTCTCGTATTTTAATGACGATTTCGATGTTCTCCACGGCTGATTTCAAAAAAATTATATTACAAAGAAGAGCCGCTAAAAGATATTGACGTATGACACTTCCTTACTACAATAAACAAGGTACTATACAGGCTGGTCCTGAAATAATTGGCATAAATCAGGAATTTGGATTGAGTTCGTTATAGGATGGAAAAAGTTCTAGTAAACGTTGCCGCAATTCTCTTATTAGAAACGAGTTAAATATTTTCTATAATTTTTCTGGAAACTGAAAAAGAGCATTAAAATAAAAAATCACAGACTTTTCTACCACTACAATGCTTGTTTATGAAAGGTTTTTTAATTTATATTTATGGCTATACGAAGTTGAAATTAGCAACCCTACAAATGTTTTTATTAAAACTTTCTGCCGAATAAGAATTTGGATATAAAAAGTATTTTTTCTATTTTGCGTTTAGAATAACTCCACTCGAGCACCCAAATGACGTCATTTGAGTGTTAGAATAAGTCGCTATGCTGAACGCAAAATAGAAAACATTTCTATTTTTTAATTTATAAAATAGTATAAAGCAGCAAACTAGAAAAATGGGTTGCGATTTTCAACCCCATAGAACCATATACATTTTTTTGAAATATTTTATAGATAAACCTTCTATTGGTAGAAAAAGTCTGCCAATTTTAATTTTAATATATTTTTCCAGTTATCGGTAAAATGACAAAAACCTAATTGTAGCCTTTTTCTAATATTTTCGCAGTGGTTGAGAATTGGACCAACAACTACAGGAATTTTTTCACCCTTATGACAAACTTGGGGGTCCCTGATTTTAACCAACTGTTTCAGGGCTACCTTGAATATTACTATTATATCACCAAACTAATTTTTGGTCATCCTTTCTTCTATAAAAATTTTGTTCTTACTATTAAATATCCTTTTTATTCCAACATTTACTGTTTATTCAAAATGATACAAGTCTTAACTTTCATACGTATGCCCAACTTCACAATTTGCGATATTCCCTTTCTTGCAGGTTTTTGACTCTCATTGCTTCTACGAGGTTGTTTTGCCAGCTAGTTGTTTGCCTTCCTCTTTTCTGTTTTTGCCAAAAAGTTCACTCGTCTATCCGTTTAGGCCATCACGTGTTTCTCATTCTGCGTAAATGGTCATACCATAATAGCTGCATTTTTTACGGATTCTATAATTGTGTAGTGTTCATTCGTCGTTGTACTGCATCGTTCCTTACTTTTTTCAATTCTTAACACTATACAATTCCTATTTCAGAAGTCCATTACCATCGTGAATATTTTCTGCTGTCATTATCTATACTTCAGAGCTTACACCACTGTCACTTGTCCATCTTATTTAGGGGACAGTATCGTATGACTTTAAACATCTATATAGACTAAATGTAATTATTATCTGTTATGTGCAATTTATTTATCAGACAACTGAGTTAAACAAAAGACATGGTCAATGCATGATTGGCAGCTCCGAATCCTCTTAATTTCTCCTGTTATGCTATTTCTGTCTCTACTATTGATGGTTCGCCCATACAGTCGTGCAATGGTACATGTAACGTGAACCCCAATTTTTACAATCAGATTTACTTCGATTTGCACATATAGATGATATAGAAGCTTTCCTCCATCCTTTTGGAATTTTATCACCTTGTAAACATGTATTGTATATTGTCCTAATTATTTTATATGTTTAGCGCTATTTTAATTGCTTGTACTGTAGTCTCTCTGTATTCCTCATTGTTGACTTTGATGTCGCTATCGTTTTAAACTTTATGGTCTTTTCTTCCGCAACACAGTATTTGTTAGTAGTACTCTTTCCACTGATCTATATTGATTAATTGCATTTTACTTCATAGTTTTCAGCGTCCTTATCACTCCCTAAACTTAATTTAAACTTGTACTTTCCACTAATCATTCAGTTTCAGCACACTTGTTTTTCCACTTTAAGTCTTTAAGTCGTGATACTTCCCCTTTGACTAATTCTTTAAAATATGTCATTATAAAAAATTATTGAAATAATAGCGTCAACGAGAATAACAACTGCTCATACAAAGCTTCCAAAATATTGTAGAATATTTAACTAATTTAACGAGAAATTTGATAAAGCAAACTTTACACAAGAAATACTTGGTCATAAAAAATTAATATATTGAATTGAATTCATAGTTTGTGATACCTATAACAATTTTATTATTAATTTATGTTTACTTTAGCTTTTTAAATTCAATAATTTAATTTATTTTGATTTTTAGAATTTCCAGTGACTAGTAATTATCAAATATAACTGACTAGCTCTTGCAAAACAATGGACTCCAATTCAGGGTAGGTTCGTTGTATTGTATTCTTAATTATATCGAATTAATGCTTTTAGGTTTAATATTGAGAAAAGAATTGTATTATATGCCAACTCAAAATGAAGCTACTTTTAAGCTCAAACATGCCAAGATTATATTTTTAGAATAAATAACACTTTCATTATTGTTTGAATAGATAAGCACTTTTTCTTTTAATGTTTATTAGCTCATCAATCTATCCCTTTATGTTTTATAAACAGATATCTGAGTAGTTCCACTCTATTATTTCATGCTCCAGTAGTTGGCCTGAGTACAATCCTTATCCCTGGACTTGTGCGCTACTACTTGCGCATATGTCAACAGCACTCCAACCCCAAACAGCAACACTTAGCTCAACTACACAGCTCAAGACCCTATCGATGTAGTTGCCTCCAACTGCATCCACCTATGGATGTTATTGATATGCCCCACACTGCAAGAACCTGCACCTGAACCTCTTGTGCCAATATTGTATCCTTTATATAGGCAAGCACCTCCAGAATCCAAGTACGACACTTATGACCGAAATTTTGCTTTGGCATATTACCTGATATGCAAAACCTATATGTTTACCCACCTTTTATTATTATTATTCAATTAATCAACTATTATTGTATTGGTTTTATTAATCTGTGCCAGTACAAAATTATGCTGTAAATATTTTGTTTAGATTTTCTTCCTGTTGATCTTATTGTCTATCCGTATAGTAAAATGCCATGTTCAATACTTTATGTCTGTCACTCACTAGATTTACAATATTTAACTAATTATAATTCATTTGACATTTGTTAATAAATTAACTTTAAATATCATATTAGCTTCGTTTTAAAGTTATTTCAAACTACACTGTAGTTTTCCTATTCTTTACTTTGAATCTTCTTCATCATATGTAAAAACATCTTATGTGAACTCAGTAATAATTCATATGCTTCATTCTTAAATACTGATTTATAATAGAAACCTATATCCTGCGTTATCGTCAATTAACTCTACCTAAATTAATTCACTGCTGTTTTTATTATGACTTTAAATCAAATTATAACGCTGTACGAATTACAACAAAATATTTAATAATTAAACATGCTAATCTTGCCATCTGAAATTATTAAATTACCCCAAACTAAAACTAAACAAGACTAGTGCAATATCATCGCAATATTTGCCATTCTTCCCAGAATTTGGACTAAATCTATAAACAGTGTATTTTCTAGTTGTTGAAATTATATTACTAAATCCCTAATTACAAAATTAACTTAATTGACAAATATTGTAAATATTTATAACTTAAATAGAATTTTAAAAGGTTTTCCCACGAACATCAGTGAAATTTTTTCATGCACAAATTATGAACTGCAATAGTAATAATAGTGATCGACATGTCTTACATTAGCAACGAGGAATAATACAATTGCATATTATTTATAAGGATTATTTCGGAGATATTAAACATGAGCAACGTGAACATGTACAACTACTAGCACATCAAGTATGTCAATCATTGCAAATTGAGTATTAATTTATAAAGATAAAGTTACTCACTTCTATTATGTAAATCTAAATATTCGATATAATTTTTGTTATGAGATAAGTAGATAATAAATTTAGATATCCTTGTATGTTGCCTTATAATTTAGAAGCTGTTAACCGTTTTCACACACACCAATCAAATGTAAACAAAAGCTGTCAAAAGGTGAATTTATTTATTTTTTTGCTATATATACATATATATATTTTAAATAATGTCTAGTTTCTATGTTAATTACAATATCGTAATTTCTGTGCAGTAGAACTGTAACCATGCAATAAACTTGGTTGGTTTGTCTCTTGTTCAACCGTTTCCATTGTAAAACTGTCTTTTCGTTTGACCCTTCTAATTAAAAAACTGAGCCTAGTTCAAAGGAAAGCTCATCCCGTCCTCTCTGATCTGACGTTTTAATTTGCGAAACATGCAAGAAGTGTAATTTTGAGCCCGGAACCGCTCCACAGCAACGATTACAAAGTACGGCTATAATCAAGATTAGAAATCACATAACAATAAAACATATAAATTAGCGTCGTTTATCATAGCATGATGTCAAGTGTAAGTGAAAGTATTTCGTGAACAAGATTTGAACCCGGAATGATCTTCACTCAGAAACCTTATTTCGAACACTGTTAAGCGCCGCCGGTGGAAAATGATATTTACATTCCAATTAATTAAAAACCAGTAGCGGTTTTTCTAATTGATTGTACGCATTATAATAAATCAGCCGGCCAGTGCCTCGTTACGACGTTCTGGATCCAGAAAGTTCTCGTGCTGCGATCTCGCAGCTGCATACAGGATGTGGAAGATTTTATTATGTCAGATAGGACTTCGTGTGTAATAATCGTAAATTTCATCTTGACTAACCTGCGGAATTAAAGTGCATGCACGGACGCCTCCGGGCCAATAGTGACAAGCGCTAAAATGTCATCATCGAGATACTCAATCACTCATCCGCATAAAAGACTCCATAGAACAGGCAGCTTGCGAAATACTAACCGCAGAGGATATTAAACCTTTCAAAATTGCAGGTAAACAAAATTTACTGCGTTATGTGATATTTTGCTGAAATCTTCAGTAGTGATTGATTGATTTTGTTTTGGTGCTCAATGTGTCCTTAGTATTTAAGCAACCCATAAACGGTCGGTTATTTTCTATGAAATGGCATTTTAAGTATTATCTCAATTTGAAATTGCAATTTATTCTTATGTTGGTCTCATGTGATTATATCCAATGATATAGCTATTTTTTTAAATTTTCAATTAATATCTCATACTTGAGTTACGACCTGTGTTCATAACGCATAGAACTTGTATACATGTTTTCTCAACCCTCCTCCATTCAATATTTGATTTATTATGATATGTTTTTTATTCTGATACCTGTTCATTAATTTCATGTTTAGCATCTCCCTTTTCAGAGTTCTTTGCGTTTTTACTAGCGTCTTTACATATGTATTTCTGGAGACATTTCTTTACGAATATGTATGAGTACTATTTACCTGGCTATGACTATTTTATTATTTCAATACCATTATAGTCGTTTTGATCATTTATGAAGGCTATTTATTACAATAACTAGAGTTCCAGTTCCAGTTAGCGATACTTTTAATTCGTGCAGTATTTTCGCCTTCCTTAATCGTTTATTTACAAAGCCATTAATAGTTTTACTATTACTTCTCGTTCTTCTTTCTTCTTGTGGTTTTTATTTACGTAAATCTTCATACATTCTCTTATCAGTTTTTAGAAATTGACAAGAAGTAAGGTGAGTACATCAGGGAACTGTCAAATTGCTAAAATCTTGAAAACCGTAACTAAAAGAGGTATGGCAAGTAGCAACTACTGGAATGTGTATTGTAAATTGCAGTTACAGGATAGAAGAGGGTATACTTCTATAAATACTAAATATAGATGTTTTCTTTTTATTATAATTTAATCTTTTATTATCGCGTTTAAATACATTTTTTCATTTTAAATGTAAACATACCAATAGTTTGCTAGCTTTTCATATTACCTGAAACCAAACGATCTAGTGATGACATGATTTCGTAGGATCAGTTATAGAATAAATTATACAGGGTCGCTATTATGTATGGGACCAAAGCTGCCATGGTCAAACGGTTTGAAATATGCGTTTCATATTTGGCATATGTTAATTTGAGGTTATTTTGCATATTCTGAAGCAAATTAAAATTATTTTTTCATATGGTTTTTAAGTGCGGTCGCCATATTGATTTTTTTTAAATAGCAACCTCGGCTGTGTGATGCATCAATAAAAAGTTTATTTTTTTCTCTTTTCAGAAATATTACACATGTATAGGGGTACCTAAGAAAATAACGCAAATACATTAAGAAAAGAACATTTGGGGCATGCATTAACCAAACATCATAAATAAACAAAACACAACAGTAATTAAAATTTAGGATAACAAACAAAATTTCTTAAATACAAATGAAAACAAGAACATTATTAATTAACAGTAGTTAGGAGAGGAGATGTTGAAATTGCTGTCCATTTACTACTTGGTAATAATGAATGCGCTTTTTAAAATTGTGTAAAGAGTCTCGCAAAGAATTGCGGGAAAATAGCAGCAATTTCAGTGCGAAGACGATTTTTCAATTATTTTAAATTGTCAGGCCTATTTAAAGAAACGCGGCTTTTTAAATGGTCCGGCCAAAAAATCTAAAGGAGACAAATCTGGTGACCGAGCTGGCCACTTCACGGTTCCTCTTCTCCCAATTCAACGTCGATCAAAAATGTCGCTTAAATAATTGCGCACTGCAAGTCCATAGTGAGGAGGCGCGCTATCCTGCCGCATCGTTGACTGCATTTGGGTTATCATGATTTGGAAAGAGTTCTATAATTTGAGGAATAATATTTCCCGCAGCATTTGAAGATATCTCTCCGACGTAAGGTTGCGTTCAATGAAAAATGGTCCAATAATGTTGTGACCAACAATACCAGCTCATACATTAGCTTTCTGGGGTCGCTTGGTGTGAACTTTTTCATTCAATGGGGTTGGTGTCAGACCAGTATCTACAGTTGTTCCTGTTTACAGATCCATTCAAACGAAAAGTATCTTCATTCGCGAATACAACTGAATTGCCAAAATTCTTATTTTCAGAAATAACTTCTTTTCTGCCAATTCCTATACTAAATGTATTTCGTAAGGGTAAAACTTAATTCTTTATAAAATTGTTTGAATAGAACGTCTACTCATATTGTGGTTTAAAGCAAGTTGCTGTACAGACGTTTGAGGATGCTCAAGCACATCCAGTACTACCTCAAGGAAATTCTCTTCATTTGTGGCAGATCATGGTCTACCAGATTTAGGACAATCTTTTACGCTTCCACTTTCAATAGACCTTTCTAAAGTTCCACTTACTGTAGATCTACTCATTTGATTCCGATCGGGATGGGCCGTATTAAATAAATGACGTACCTCGTCGTGTGTTCGTCTTCGATCACCATAACCAATCATCCTGAGAATCTATATCCTTTCTCCTTCTGATAAACGATACATATTCAGAATTCTAAAGATTATTTGCCAAACAATACAACTACAGGCAGAATTAGCAATGAGTGATGTTTATTTTGTCACCTATTAAGCTGTTACTACTTGTTTTTGTTTGTGTTTTGTTTATTTATGACGTTTTGTTAATGCAATGGTTACTAGATTTCACTAAATGTGCAGCGACGACTTAAGCATGCCTTAATGTGTAATATTTCTGAAAAGAAATAAAATAAGCTTTCTATTGATATACCACACAGCCTAGTTTGCTATTTTAAAAAAATCAATATGGCCACCGCAATTAAAAACTACATGAAAAACATTTATTTTTAGTTCAGAATATGCAAAATGACCTCAAATTAACATACACCAAATATGAAACGCATAGCTGAAACCGTTTGACCAGGGCAGCTTTGGTCACATAATATCGACCCTGTATATGCACATGCAGTATGAATGAATTTCATCCTTTTCATGGTCAAGCGATTTGCAAATTTCAAAGTAGAGCAGATATACTTTCACTAAGAGAAATGGACAAAAGACGTTCACTAGATTATAAAAGATCAACAATAAATTGATTTATCTTCTTTCTCATTCCTCTTTGTTGCATAAGCTCTTTCAAGGTTGCTCAAATCATAAAAAATATCCAAAGCCTCCAGAACATTTTGAATAAAATAAATATCAGGCAAATATCATGACGTCACCAAATTCTTATGCAGGATATTGGAACGAGAAGGAGGAGGATACGAAAAATAGTTATTTGTATACCTAGGCACTGAACTTTAACTTTTTATCACGAATGTGAAGTTTAGTTACAGTGGCCGGTATGGTCAAGGTAAATAAACCTCATCAGGAATAAAAAAGAGCCGAGTTTTTTTATATCGAAAAATCTTGAATTTGGCATTTTTTAACCAACTCTTATAGGTTATGTTGACATTTTCTGTCACCACGGCAACTGTAAAACGTCGTAAAACAATGGATTACTTCACTGACGATTTTTCGGATTTTAATGACGATTTCGGCATTCGTCACTGCCGATTTTTTTTAACGCCTTGATCCGAAAGGAAATGTTCTCTTAGCAAAAATAGACATTTGGCTCCCTTGTTGGTTTCAATTGCAGCGGGTGGGAATATACCGGGTGTCCGTTCGCAAACGCGAACATAAAAGTCTAACATTGTGTTGAACGTTTTTGCTGACCTCTGCTCGCTAATTAAACTTACATGAAAGGTAATGGTATCAATAGAAAGATTAAATTATTGCACATAAAATGATACTAATCATCAAATGCACAATGTGGACACCCAGTATACATTGGTTCCCATTGCCTTTAGTGACGGGAGGTAATGTGATTACTAAAAATTCAACTATGAGGGGAGTTCTACCTAGCTATGAAAACAACGAGTTCGAGAACAAACAAAATTTTATTTTTCAACGTAAGAACCATTAAAACTAACACACTTATTCCAACGTTTTTCTAATAACGCTATCCCTTCGAAAAAAGGTATTTTGGTAATTCTGCAAAATACGACTCCACAGCGTTTTTCAAGTCGTGAGATAAAGCAGTCAAATTCTCCTCGCAAATTTATCGTCTGGAGAGTGGTTGTTCAGGACTGAGCAGCTTGGGAATTCATCGTGCCGACACTTTGCTCATTTTCAAATCTTCGTGTAGAATTTAAAAAACAAACAAAAACAAACCGCTTCACTTATACAGTCTACACAAGATACACAAAGAGGTAATACCGGTAAGACCGATAGTTAGTTCATAAAAACGAGGAGTTCATTCACCTGAGGCCGGGAATAAATCAGAAACTCCCGAAACGTTGTGTGGTAAACACTCGAGACAGTGAAAAAAGTTCGATAAAATATATCATTAGACCACTGTCGAACAATGACATCATTCAGAGAACATCTTAAAAACACTCGTTTCTGATATTCCTATTTCTCTAGCACTAACTGAAACTTTTACTCGGCGGTCAGTCAACACCAAATCTTCAACTTTGTTGATGATTTCTTCAGTCTTTAAATTGACATAAAATGGCAAATAGTAAGCGATTGGAACCAAGCTTTAAGATGACACTAAAATGTCACAGAAACTTGACATAAGAAAGATGTCTCGATAGCATATTGTTTTCATAGCTATGTAGATAAGAAAATAACTCCTCTCGTAGCATCTTGCTTTTTACATTTAGATATTTTTGAATGCACCTGAATACAAGAGTTTTATCATAAAATGTAAAAGTGTCAAAAAATCATATGTGTAGCTCTAGAGTAAAGTGTCATTCCGTCATTAGTAATATAACTAGTTATTGTCCTCTGTGCTCTAGTACAACAACAAATAGGTACATACAGTGCAAAAGTGTTTAAACCTACCTAGTATAATGCCACGCTCAGGACATAAAATCACACTCGCCTTCAATAAGAAATGCTTTACATAGTATACCTAATCACGTTTACACGGCCAAAAACGAACTAACTAAACTGCCAGCCAGCTATGTAAAACTTTAATACTTGTCAATTGCAAACTTGCTAATTCAAACAATTTAATGTAGTATGTAGTTTGTGGAACCCCCTCTTTTGAGTGCGGGGTCTTACCTATCGAAAAGACAACAAGCAGTTTAAACAGTTTAAATAAATATAACTAACTTGCATTTTACTGCTTCAACAGAGATGGAGTCCCTCAAGGGTCAATTCTAGGACCATTTATGTGATGTTGTCACCAGGTATGCTCACAACACCAGCATAAATTTTGTCAAATCTTATATCAGCTACAAAAAAAAATTGTTTAATACCAGTTCTCTACAGATTGATACATACAAACATGACTCATGCTTACGTAACCAGTAAGGATAACGGTGACTTAGTGCAAATGTTACATAACCGTATATCAATGTAATTAGTGCAAATTCAGTCAAATCTGTGGGAATATGTATCGACAACAGCTAGTGGACTATTGAGCCAAGCTTCATCGTGTTTCTAGTATCACTACAATGCTTCACAATCATGCTATTACCAACATGCATTCGCTTCTCCGTTTTCCTGATGTTAATGAAATAGAAGAGACCTGGGACTAGTTAAGACGACAGATTCCAAATCGCCGAGAATGTTTTGAAACATTTGAAGAGTTAATGAATGCATTACTGCAATAATGGAATAGAATGTCCCAAAAAGTGATTGTTAATTTAGTTTAACATATGTATGAAGACTAATCACAACTAATTAGGGGAGTCAGGGGTGAGCCTACTAGAGATATTAATTTTATCTTTAAATAATGCTCAAACTTACAAGTAAAGTTTGAGTTGAATTTATTTTCTCGTTGCTGTATAGCATAATTTTGCTAAAAAGACATTGTTTTGATTCCATACCTTTGTTAAACAGTGTGTTCAAGATAAGGAGGGCCAGTATGGGGATCTTGGTAATTGTACGAGATACGAATGTGTTTAAATGGGAAGAAAGTTGCGCAATTAAAAGACTAACAAAATTACTCCTAGAAATCAGCTATGATTTTTCGTTTTTGAATTATCTCAAAAAACTGAATTTGTGGATTTTTTATTTTATTTTTTTCCGGCGTTAATATTTAAGTTAGAGAGAACTTGATTGAACTTCTTTATAGCAACTTCTAGTGGACTTAATGATTACGTTATTAAACTTATTAAACTTATAAACTATTATCCGACGTTTCGTCTTTGAGAAACCATCATCAACTTCAGTTTCTAAATACGGTTGTGACTTTCTGAAGCCAAATTTGTGAAGCTTTTTTTATTCTGAATTCAACAATGTAGCACACATTATGGTTTAATTACGTTTCGAGTCTTTTTTGACCATCATGAAGACATTTTTGGATACGGACCTGTGTCCTAGAGCATTTCATACGTTGTTTCAAAGTTTGTAATTTAAAGAAAGAAGTAATGAGTCTCACTGAATGTTTTTTATTTCTAATTTTAATTGTTATCTGTAAGTAAGAAATATAATCAATAAATTAATTACTGACTATTGAAAATTATTTGTATTCCAAGACCAAAAATGATTATTAAGGACTAAAAACATCCAGTGTGGCTCATAACTTCTTTTTTAAATTACAAAAGCTAAAGCAACGTATGAAATGCTCTAGGACACAGGTCCGTAACCAAAAATTTCTTGGTGGTGGTCTCCAAAGACTCGAAACGTAATTAAACCATAACGTGTGGTACATTATTCAATTGATAATAAAAACGGCTTTACAAATTTGGCATTAGAAAATCAGGACCGTATTTAACAAAAATTAAGTTGATGATGGTTTCTCAAACACGAAACGTCGGATAAAAAAAGTGATAAGGTAATCTTTGAATTCATAAAAAGTTGCTATAAAGAAGTTTTGTCAGTTTCGCTCTAACTTCAATATTAACGCCAGAAAAAAATAAAATAAAAAATCCAAAAATTCGGTTTTTTTGAGATAATTCAAAAACAAAAAATCATTTCAAGGATTTCTAGGCGTCATTTTGTTAGTCCTTTAATAGCACAACTTTCTTCCCATTTAACCAAATTCGTATCTCTTACAATTACCGAGATCTCCATACTGGCCCTCCTTATCTTGGACACACTGTATAATATGCTTCATTAAGGCCTGTAGTACTTTTCATATTTTTAGCGTTTATTATTTTGGTAGAAAATTGTTATAAAAAGTTTGAAGTAATTAGTCCACTACAATTTTTGAGATATTTTGTCTCTAAATTTTCAAGGCCAGTTGCCTTAATAAATCGAATTGATTGTGTCAGTTTTCTCTTTTTGGTCATGTCTCTCAAGTAGTTGCACAATCATAATATTGCAGAATATTTATACTTTACAGGCTGCGTTAAAATTATTTTATATTTTACATAATGATATATACTAAATGGAAACTAAGCTGCAATAAGTCAGTTAGACACCATAGAAAAACTACAGCCAATTTGCAGATAAAGATTATCTATAAATCGGCAATGAGCAATGACTATAGAACAGGATAGAATTAGTATTATCGAGCTGTTTACAAACTTGTATAGATACCTTCTCGGTTTTTCTCTTCTAATGGAAAGAATGATTTACTAGTATAAACAGTTTCTGAATTACGATATTGCCTCTATCGTGCTGTGCTGGTGTTGAGTAACTTAGCAAGGAAGCTGAGAAGCAGGAAATTACTTATACAGAATCAAATTACAATAATCATCTGCTTTCCCTGATGCGTATAAAGTTTAAGACTAAATTGCAGTAAAAACATAAAACTCAATCGAATCTTTCCTAATGTTGTGTTAGAATTACATAAGCTAGAAATTTTTATTTTAAAATCTATCGCAACTCTGAATAAAGTAATATTAAAAGCATTCGTGTCGATTACATTCAATATTTTTAAATTTAGTTAACATTTGGACTTCAAAAATATAGATTGATAACATAAAATTAATATCCAACTCACTCAAGAGGCTTTTAAATTAACTATTATAGTACGAGTATTTGTAGAGAAACGAGGCCAAAACTAGACAAATAAACAATTCGTCTAAGAAAACCGTTAACCCGCTCTAATTTAAATAGTAATCAGTAATAATCATGTTTAATAAAATGAAGTAAATCATATCAATTGTATGGAATCACTTTAAATTATCTACTTATTTTTTATCTTCATAATCAACTAAATATCTAAATAAAAGTTTTGCTATACAAAACTTTAATGTTTTTTTCTACATACTTAAAAATAAATATATCGTTGATGTGTAACCATACAAAATTTTGAATATCAACATGATTCCTTGGTCATGTCATAAATCACGTCTGCTTTGAAATCCAAACTGTAAATAGCAAAACTCCCGTGATAAAACAGAAAGAAATGAAGTACAATGCTTTGAAGAATCCTAATTTTGAATAGCATAAATGTCTTGTAAATCTTTACCAGTTTTTTAAACTTGAATTTCAACGTTCCTGATATTATCGCCAAAATCTACGAGAAGTAAACTTTATGATATAAAATTTGGCCTCGACCTTGGGATGACCGTCCATGATTCACAAAATATTTTAAGCTGTTCTTATTTTTAAAATAAATTGGTGCTGGGTATCTGCACCACAAACTCAAAAGCATGCAAAACCCGTTTTAGTGATTTAAACTGGATTAAAATACATAGCTAATAGTTAAAACATATTTTATGGTGGGACGGTTCATTTCTGATGCAATGATGGCCAACTGATCAAACAGATGACTAAAATATTCTGATACCGACATACATAATGAGAAATAATTTATCATATCTACCTACATTAAAACTGAAAATATACATTAACACATCGGTTTTCCACAAATGAAAAAATCAACTTTACATGCTAACATAAACACTTATCAGCAAAGAATATTCCTACGTGCCGGTCCGTGCCCGTACCACTAAACACATAAAATCAAGGTGCCAGTATTACTAAACTTGAATGGCAATGAAATAAATTCTATCTGCACATATTTAGGTATTGTAAAACCTGATTTAGACCATCGCACTTACCTCTCTTCCTAGTCGTTGAAAAGCCTTCGCTGTGCTCTTAAGAGCGAACAATGTACAGGATCTATGTGATGAGCCTCTTCGGAAAGGTTACTCCTTTCACGACTTCGAAATATCGCCAAGTAGATTTTTGCTATTTTCCAAGCACTGTTGGAATTTCAATTTTATTTTAATTCAAGCCGTCGAATCAATTATTTACTTTCTAACCAGGTGAATTAAAGAAAGTGACGCTGTGACTTAATAGAAATGAGTACTTGCTTGAAATGCGAAATCAATCAAAATAAATTTGACAGAACTTGAGCATTCAAAGGTTCATATTTTCTAGAATCATTTCTTCATTACAACGAAGCTGTTTATAGTCATACTAAAAATATAAAAAACATTGCTTATAATCTCGAGATATTTAATTTTTAAACCCTTGACATACTTTACCCAAAATTTGACTATTTGTAACTCAATCTTCCAACCGCATTGCGAAAAACTGCTAAACTCGAAAGTTAATTGAAATATAAGAGATTATAAATTCTTGAAATTCTTGAGAAATGTGCTGATTCATCCGTATCTGCTGATAATAATCCCCGTGGTAAAACATGTTTTTCTTTAAATGCTTTCTTTAGTAATTATATACAAATATTATGTAACCATATTTAGTAATTGATATTCCTTGCATCAGATATCTAATATAAATAAAGGAGTTTATCTATTGACAAAACGCTTTTTGCACAGAAACTATTTATTTGGTCGGGAAAATAGTAACTATTATGTAATATATTATAAGTAGTCAAAGTATAGTCGATTATTGTTGGAATGGATGATAAATGTTTCTTTCGCTGGGATATGAATAGGACGAGTGTGATAGCCCAAGTCCTGTTCTTGTAATGAATTTGGACCATTCTCATTCACATTTTATTTTAAATCGTCTTTGTTCTATATGAACGAACAACCTAAGTATTCTTTTTAAATTTCCATTTGTGGTTTCCACCTGCACTTATTTCAAAATGACTTTTTACCTAAAAATATGTAAAAGGCTCTACCCAGAACTTCCCTCGTCGACATTGTGACACTAAATAATTTTAAAAATCAAATTAAGTTAGGAGTAAAAATATCTTCAAGTTTCTAATAAATTATATACATATTCAAATAAAAAAATATGTAAACGGCTTTACCCAAAACTTCCCTCGCAAGCGGACATTCTGACACTAAATAATTTTAAAAATCAAATTAAGTTAGGAGTAAAAATATCTTAACGTTTCTAATAAATTCAATAAATTCTCAAATAAAAAAAAACGTTACCGGTGGTCGAATTCGAAGGGCAGGCGGACCGCGTATGCAGTCCCAACGTTTTGTGGGATATTGCAAGGAAACGGGCTTCGAATTCCTGCGTTGCAGCTGAATTAAGTAACGCACTAATTTGTTCTTTTTGTATCGTACAACATTTATTCTGTATGTATTGGGTCCCATTTTTGGTAAGAATAAAGCCTGCGCTTGGTACAAATTATTACTTTTATTTATTGCTAAGTTAAATAAAAAGTAACAATATTTTATTTTTCGAAGGTGCTCACCCTGTATATATTTTTCTGAGATGTTCTGGGTTTCATGCCAGGTAGATATATAATGTGTATGCAAAGTATTATCTTCCTCCGACAAATAGTTTTTGAGTTATACCACCAACAGACAGACAGACAGACAGACAGACGGACAGACAGCCATACGGACGGAATTGAGAGAACCTATTTTTTGTCATCTAGGTACCCTGAAACGTAAAGATCTGGAGAAATCTCAAAAAGTGACTTTTTCGCGATTACAATACTTCCTTCGTCTTTTAGACGAGGGAAGTAAAAAAGGTTAAAACTCAAGTAAGACTACATAGTCTTGCCAGAAATATGGTATTGTATAGTTACCGTAAAATAATTTATACTATACTATATATACAAATTAATACAAAGTGTTTTCAAAAACCTATGAAGTTCATTTTGGTAACAGCTTATATATAAAAATATATAAAATAATGTTTTACGTGCACCGAGTCAGAAAGGATTCTTATATAGTCAGTTGAAGCTTATTGTGGAATACATTGTTTTTCTTTATCGTCTACAAAAATCATTAAACATTTCCGCCATTGGCTTCCTCCATACAGCAATCAACATGACTAGTTGCGAAAGTTGCTGATATATTTTGCATTATTTGCCAACTGTCAATGACGAGAACATTTCGTACATCATATCCTGCAGTGGAGTAAATAAGAATTTTTATATGTATCTCAGATATATCTCTCGGATTGAGTTACAAAATTACAATTTGACAAAAACTGTATGTCATACTACATACTACAAAACTTGAAATTGGATAAATTTTGGATCAAAAATTAAAAATATTTTCCTTTTTTCTACAAAAATTTTTGAACTTATCTACTAGTTCGTCTATTTTGCAATAATAATGGTAAATTTATTACTCTTTAAAATGAACTTACGACAAATAAAAAAAGGTAAAAATACACACAACTAGCTTCAGTGGAACATGGGCGAGGTGTTACTAAAAGCGTAGTGACAAAGTCAATTTGGTAGAGCCGTCGCAGTAATTCACCTTACCTCTAGTGGCTGGTGCTTAATTCGCTTATAAATTCAGCTGCATACAGTCGTATAAGTGAATACTATGGTATAATTACAACGTCATATTGAGCATACAATAATATAAGTAAAATACTCAGAGAATATTCGAAGCTGACTCGTCATCAATTTATTATTACAAGGGCAGGGGAGATGATCTAACGGTGTCGTCACAGGTTACATGCTGTAATTTATAGATACTATTAGGCTGGTCGCAATCTAACCGACTTTGATAGCCCTTCTTTATGGGGAGAAGCTCAAAACTGGCGTCGGACAAACAAACACTAGCGTAAACACACATAAAACAATATTAATTCCGAATAAAAAGAGATATGTTTGTTATGGCTACGTGGGGAAAAGTATATAAGGTGCAGGAAACAACTGACATGTAAAAGTTATACATAATGCCAATTGTATCGATGCTAACTTGAAAGAATCCCACGAGAAGGTCGCCTTGCCTACAGAAATGCTGAATCTGACCTGGGAAACGACTGGCCCACAAAGAAAGCCGCTTGGACAACAGAGAAACTGTAACCTTGCAGTAAAATTTGACCCACGAATCAGACTAAAATGACTCCCAAGCAAACGTGTTTAAATTTTAAGCGAATGCGAGTATCGAGTCTGAACTAAATCGATCTTTGGAGTTCGACGGCACCCTCCAACGACTATAAGTGGGTTAGTTGTGAATATCCGGCGAAACATCGATGACCTTCGATGGCCACTGTCTGGCCTCTTTGCCTGTTTCCAACCTTACCCTCCTCCAAGGACATAACCAGCCAGAAGCTTTTCAGCCTTATATAGTATTCTAGACTTTGCCCAGTATCGCCGGACTCCATAGCTCAGTGGTAAGCATTCTGGCTACTGATCTAAGGGTCGAGAATTCGATCCTCGATCCCAGTGAAGTTTTTTAAAATAAAAAAATGCGTATAAAAACCTCTACAGAATGCCACCATTAGGAAGTGATGTAAAGCCGTGGGTCCCATATTACTACGATGTGTAGCATGTGAAAGATCCCTTACTAGGGTTGGAACTCTTTAGTCTCGGCAAAATTCTAAGTAGGACTAAGGTACCTGGTACTCTGCATGCCTAGACCTTGTTCATGGGGTTGGCAAAAAATGCCTATGAAGGCCTACTTGCTAGACTCGCTAGAGTCTCCCCAAAAATACTACTACTACGACCACTTGCCCAGTATCGTGCGTTAACAGCTGCCACATTAATCGGAACTGAAATATCGCCACTAATATTGATAAGGACAAGGAAAATCGCGCAGCAACAAAAAAAATCAAATAACATAACCATTTACATTTTTTTTCAGTTGTAAGTTTCAGTTCGTTTGAATCATTAGTACAATCTTAAAAATGGTGTTTTTCAAATAGCGCCATAGTATACAAAACAGTCATATAAAAAGATGCTAATGATTCGGTCATCAAAATGTTCACGTAAAAATACGTAAAATAACATCGTTTGTCTATAGACAAAAGGCTGCTTCATTTGTAGCCTAGTGATTCTCGCATATTCTGGCTACTAAATATATCCGAAATCACGCTTTGCCCATAAAGAGATTAAATTTAACTGCTGAATATTGATATTATCCAAAATCAACGACAAAACTGACTTCTTCTTAGATAAATTTATTCTAAAAGTTCCTCAATGGAAATAAATCGGTAAGAATGTATATGGCAGTCTTGTCTCGATACCCTGTGCATGTACAGTAACTTATATCATCAACTTGCTGGCATAACGGTATAATTGGTATTTTTGAGGCCCCATTTCAATTAAACCAGGAACTTTCTTCTTTGAGCTGCGAGACCCTTATTTCTCGAAATTGCTGACCAAATTCTTCACCAAGTTATACTGTCAAGATTCCACAAAACAAGAACGAATCAAATAGGCCCACTCTTTGTTAACTTAAAAGTGTTTGCGAATGTAAGATAATAGTTATTATGTACCAAAGGTGTAAGGGAGTAACTGCGGGCGACAAGACACGACAAGGGCTATAAAACCTAGTTACGCACTAAGTGCATACAATATTTTATGCACACACCCGAATATTCACATTGCCATTGTTTGCCAAACTGACAAACAAGATCCTGAGCGGGCTGTAAAGTACTTTATCGCTCTAGGACCGTAAAGTGATATACTACGCATCAAAGATAGGGTATAAAGTGACCAATTCCGCTCGGTCGGTTTATTGGCCCTCGATAGCCCTCGGGGATAATAAGGCTTTTATGGCCGAAAGGCTTATAACGTTGCTAAGCAGTATCGCAAACACCAACAACACCAACTCCGAAAATCTGCATAGAAACCATAGCACACCAAAAATTTACAACGATGACGTCTGTAGCCAAAAGACTGAGTCCTTGAATTGTGTCCTTTTTGAAAACCAAACAAAATTAAACGTTGTATGTAACATGTGCATAATCACGATCATAGCCCTCGAGAAATTAAAAATCTCTTCGATTTGTTTGGCGCTTTAAACATTTCCTCGTGTGATAATCAATGAATTCTGCTATTTACACATAAATAACTATAAAAATAATATTCACAACTAATAGATTTATACAAAACAATATACAGCGAATTATTGGACAGTAGAAACGTGTCTTGCCATTTCATAGCCGCTGAGGACCAGTTTTTTTAAATCTCTTTATACTATCAATTTGGAATAAGGTATAAGTACCAAACGCACATCGATTGTGCTAATAGGCGCTATTAATTCGTCACATTTCAAATTTACAATTCCATAGGACAGTTTTCGCAACTCTGGGTGTATATTTAACATTTTATCGTTATGATATAGCAGGGTTTCTCAAAGTGGAGTACGCCGGCAAGGTGAAGGGGGTACGTAGCGTGGTTCACATAATGGCGAATACAACATGGAACAAAACAAAAACCAGAAAAAGATGCAACAAGGTTTTAACTAATATACGAAATGTATATGTGACCGCCAAAAAGTAGGCATCATATGGGATTTTTTTTTATTTTTGTTTAAAAACCTATTTAGCCCCTACATATATACCGAGTGATTTTTACTTTAGAAAATGACGTTATTCGAAATTGTTAAAATGTAAAAGGTGCTATTTTTCGGAAATTAAGTAATATTTCCAAGAGATTTTTTCAGTGTGTTAGTTTTAGCTAACTGAACAATTTCAAGGCCAAAAAACACACATCTTTTTAACTTTAGCAAAAATTAAATTTTGTTACTTTTTAAAATATTTTTACAAATTTCACATACCATCAGCTAATTTTAATATTCATTTTTTTTTAGGTGAAGACTAAAGATTTTTAATTGGAAAAAATAATATAAAATGTTAGTTACTCCTTTAGAGTTTTTATTATTTACCGAAAAGTAGTATGTTCGAATACTTTTTACGATTTTGATGCAATGCGCTTTTTAGAAGAAACATTTTTCAATGATACCTAATATCTATTTAAATAGCTTATAATAACCCTAATCTAGTCTTGTTCATGAATTACAGTTACAAAAATCCTGTAAATGTTCTTTTACAGTTGTCTAAATGAGGAGATTTTTCTTTATCCAGTTTACATGTTCTAAACAATCTCCTCCTTTAGACAACTGTAAAAGAACATTTACAGGATTATTGTGACAGTAATTTATTAGCAGGGCTAGATTAGAGTTTTTAGAAGCCATATAAATAGATATTAGTTATCGTTGAAAAATATTTCTCCTAAAAATCGTAAAA
Organism: Agriotes lineatus; assembly: GCA_940337035.1. Lineage (NCBI taxonomy): Eukaryota > Metazoa > Arthropoda > Insecta > Coleoptera > Elateridae > Agriotes > Agriotes lineatus. Next base: position 22,480 of record CALNHX010009721.1, read on the forward strand.
ATTATGCGAACATATTACTTTTCGGTAAATAATAAAAAATGTAAAGGAGTAATTAACATTTTATATTATTTTGTTTTTATAACTCTTCACATATAAAATTGAACTTTAAAATTAAGTCTTGGTATGTGAAATTTTGAAAAATATTTTAAAAAATCGAAAATTTTTATTTTAGCTAAAGTTAAAGAGTAATATGTGTTTTCTGGCCTTGATATTGTTCAGTTAGTTAAAACTAACACACTCTAAAAAAATCATTTCCTAAAAACGTGCCAAGTATTTGGGTATAGTATTTGATTCTGAATTTACTTTCAACTACCACATCATGGAGATTACATCTTCTTCTTATAAACTTATAGGTTTCATTATTCGAAACTGCAAGAGTTTTAAAAATATTTTAATTCTAAAAAATGTGTACATCAGTTTAGTGCGTTCTAAACTCGAGTATGGTGCCCTTATATGGAATCCGTATTACGATTTCTATACCATCATAATTGAAAATGTTCAAAGAAAATTTTTAAAAAATCTTTGGCTCAAGTCTTTTGGAACGTTTCCTATTAGAGGTCTTGATTGGAATGTTTTCTTACATACTTTTGTAGTACAAAGCTGTCAATTTCGAAGAATTCGCATAGCCCTTACCTTTCTTTATAAGTTATTGCACAATCAGATTGACTGTCCTTATCTTCTACAGAAACTTTGTTTTAAGATTCCAAGCGTTAATACCAGATAAAATGTAATTTTTTATCTCATGCATAATCGGACCAATATTTTGTTGAGGTCGCCACTGTTCTTTATGTGTACAAATTACAATATCGTATGTAGCGGGGTTGATATTAACATAAACACGTTAAAAGAAATTATGAAGGTAGCTTGTGATTTTCGATTAGAATTGCAAACCTAAATTAAATTAATAGGTTATGATACTAATTATTAGATATACATTTTTATATTATCTTATCCGAATTATTTCTTATTATGTAAATTTTTGCTTTATCCATTAAAACTATACCAAAGATGTACCTTTTATTTTTTTGATAGAATAAACATTTTGCGAGAAAAATGGAAAAATCTGTAACAGCAATTTCGTACATTGGACGTTAATGGGACCTACACGGCTTTGTTTTCAAAATACAGTTTAAAGAAGCTTTTAAAAAATGTTATTTAATAAAAAACAATCTTACAATAGCTACAAAACTTTTTTCTAAAAAACAGTGGCGTACCAGATTTTTTAAATAAGGTAACTGAGGTCGCCTCGATTCACGCCACTGGTGGAAATAAATTAAATTTATTTTGACTGAACAATGCCACTTTATGAAATACTAACCTACACCAAGTTTTATTAGAATACCTCTATCCGTTTTCCAAATTTTTGAAAAAAAACTGTTTTTATTTAAACTTCAACACCTTGTATCTTGAAAACGAAGCCGTTTAGGTCCCATGTTTGTATAAACTTTTTATCTTAGAATTGATCAAGGAATCACCCCTTAAAGTTTGTCTACGTACTTAATTAACACCCTGTATATTATAGGGGCTAAATAGGTTTTTAAATAAGCACAAATTATTGCAGTAAAAGGTTATTTTGAAAAACCAAAAATAAAAATGTTTCCCATATAATTTGGCGGTACTGTATAATATCTAAATACTAATTACTAAATCTCCTCTTAATTCTTTCGATAATCAACATGTAGGTACATTACAAAAGTGTTAAAATGGGAAGTAAGCTATGTTTAATGATAATAGATTCTACACAAAAATATTAAGCTAATGCTTAAGTGTGAGTCATATTGTAAATGTATGTAAATACGGTGGATGTACGAGTGTTTGCTCAAATTTTGACAGCTTCTAGCGATTTTGTTATTCCAGATAGAAAAAAATTGTTCAGATAAAAATTGTAGGGTATCATCCAAACCGTCCGAATTTGCTACTTAAAGAAACAATTGAGCATCACAGTTGAACTTTTTGACTTATTGTATACTTTTTTTTAATAGAACACCTTATATATTAGGTGTTTATTGGATAGCGCTTAAAATTTTCTTTTCAAAAATATATAAGTTGCCTATAATTACTTCATACATTGTTGAAATATCCGCTATTAAAGAATCAAAATATTACTAATTTACTATATGAAATAAATCACAGTAACGCAACTCAGTATTTTAATGATGTAGAGCGGTCGTGTGTACAAACATTTCACATGCTGCGCGTCCTGTAACTGCAATGGTCCTGACGAACATGAAACGTGTATATGAGCTTTTTCAAAATGATTGAAGAATTCAAGTTCCTGATTTGATTGAAATATTAAATATCTGGTGTGATACACGCACACAACTTCCTTTAACAGTGATCTTATAATTAGCCAAAAATTTTATTTTAAATTTTTCAGCATTTGTCAAAAATTATCAAAAATTACAAATTCTGCAAAAACGGTACAAAATAGAGCGTTAATTGAAAAGACCAATTTTCTCTAGAATTTTAAGCTAAATTCAAATATGTAATAATATACCGGGTGTTCTATTTAAAATAGGAGTTAATAAAAAAATAGAAAAAAAAGCAAAATAAACCCATTTTAGAAGTATTCAACTGGAAAATCACCTATCTCACATCAATACACATTCAAAATGTAATAAAAATGTGAAGTTTGAAAAAATCGTTAGAGCCGTTTTTGAAAAAAATCGAAAAAAACTGAAAAATCACAAGAGTAAACACCTACTTCCGGTTATGTGATTTTCTTCAAAAGCTTGCTGTCGCATCTACATAGTACACAAAACTTATGTATGCAGTTTCAACGCTATACTTCTTTTTGTTTTTGAGATATTCTGTTCACAGACAGACAGACAGACACACAGACAGACACACAGACAGACAGAGAGACCAATGAAAAAAAATATGTTTTTTCAGTTCAGGAGACTCTAAAACGTGAAGATCTCTTGAAAACTCAATTTCGAATTTTTGGGGTGAATCCAATACTTCCTTTATTGTAAAAGGAAGTAAAAATTAATGTTGATAGTGTAAAAGTCATCATTCGTAAGCTGAAGTTGAGCAAAGTTAGTTCGCGCGATGGCTTTCCAAATATCTCTCACATGAGCAGAGGGAACAAACTGCTCCAGCGCTTCCAAATAGTATCCTTACAGCAGGGCCCCCGCAACCGCGCGTGCAACGCGTGCACCGCACGCGGGCGCCACTCTAAAGGGGCGCCAAATCAGAGATTTGTATACAATTTAAATTTTAATTTATCAACAATTTCAAACGATTCCAATGAACAAAGCACTAAGGCACTAAAGAAATCAAATATTTTTTTTATCTCAATTCATAATATAATCACTAATCTTAGTGAAGTCTATGTTCATTGATATAATGACCTATTCCTATTGTGACAAAAAAACATTAAATGACGAAGATCTTTTAAAAAGATGTGCTCTACAACAAAAGCTAACTAATCAGAAAAAGAAGGAGGCTGGCGTAAAAGAAAATGATTTATTTAACGAGACTAAAGCCCTAAGGTTGTTTTCATTACCTTAAGCGTCAAATCCCCTCGACTTCTACAATATATATTTGAAAACAATCTAACTTCATATCTACCAAATATTACCATTTCATTAAGAATCCTGCTTACTTTACCTGTGTCTGTAGCTTCTGGTGGGAGATCCTTCTCAAAATTAAAATTTAAAAAAATATATATTTGAGGTCTACCATGTTACAAGAAAGATTATCTGGTTTGCCAATCTTAGCTATAGAACAAGAGATTCTCGATAAAATTGATTTTGGCAATATTATAAAAGAATTTGCAGCAGCCATATCCAGAAAAAAACCTATTTAATTTTTCGATGATTGAACGTTTTATTTGTTTATTGTTTGGTTTGTTTTTTCCTTTGTAACAAATTTACAGAAGAAAAAAATTTTAGTTTTTGAAATCCGTGTTGTTTCATTACAAAATTAAAATAAAATGTGTTTTCGCATTTTGCTCAAATGTTTAACAACTACAAGAATATTACAGCAAACCAGGAAATTTAAAAAAAACATATGTAACAGCTTAAAGTTCTTATGCTTCAAAATATTATTTATATAAGTACTACATACAGGGTGTTATGAAAATGAGTGCAAATATTTTAACCAGTGATCGAGCTCACCAAATTGAACAACTTTTCTATTTATCGTTTTTCATTTAATCGCATATTTTTTCAATCATTTATCTCCTCTAAATTTGACGAGCCGCTTGGTAAGCAAATCTACGTTAAAGGTGAATGACACAAGGTATATTAAAACTGCAAAGTTCTTGCACAAAACACATGCGGTCAATAACTTACCTACCTCAATTGATAAGGTACGTTGCTGACCAGATGTGAACTAAATGTTTTATCAGTAACTATGCAGTTTTTGTTGGTTTGAATATCAAAGAAATGTTTTTTATGTATAGACGGGTATGCACTTTTAGAGTAAAACTGTTTTGAATTTTAACTCAGTTTTGAGGGCGTTTTCTAAAAAATGATAAATGGAGAAGTTGTCCAGTTTAGCGAGTTCTATTACGGGTTAAAATATTTGCACTCATTTCCCTAACACTCTGTATATTCAAAGGGCGCCAAAATATTTCCAGCACGCGGGCGATGATAACCCTTGCGGGGGCCCTGCCTTACAGTTCTCACTTATCTCCTCTGTCTACCACCTGTTTGGTCCACTTCAGGAGCACTTGGGTGGCAAAAAATTTTACTCGAATAAACAGATGATGGAAACGGTATAAACTTGGTTGGGCATAAAGCCAAGTTTTTTCTACGAGAATTCGCGAGTTGCTAGAGTGGTGGAATAAATGTGTTTTTAAGTTTCAAAGACCTTTACGATTTTAAGTTTTGAACATCTTTCAAATTTCATTCTGACAGCTTGCAAATGCCTATTAATGTTTTCAAATAAAAAAATCAGTGTGAAGTAATTTCTGTCTAATTCTATTAACAGAAGCAAATAAACATTTTAAAATCCGTTAAAAAAGTTTCTTCCCATTCTTTAAACCTTCAACATTTTAGTTATTTCGGCGGATTGCAAATGTTGGTTAATATTTTCACATTAAAATAAAAAATCTGGTGTGATACACTCACACAACTTCCTTTTACAGTGATTTTAGAAAAGCCAAAAATTTTATTTTAATTCTTAAATATTTCTAAAAAAATTTCAAAAATTACAAATTCTACAAACACGGTACAAAATAGAGCGTTAAGTCAAGAGACAAATTTTCTCTAGAATTTTAAGCTGAATTCAAAAATGTAATAATATACCGGGTGTTCTATTTAAAATAGGAGTTAATAAAAAAAGGAACCCATTTCAGAAGTACTCTACTGGAAAATCACCTATCTCACATCAGTACACATTAGAAATTTAATAAAAACGTAAAGTTTAAAAAAATCGTTAAAGTCGTTTTTGAAAAAAAACGAAAAAAAGAACTGAAAAATCACAAGAGTAAACACCTACTTCCGGTTATGCGATTTTCTTCAAAAGCTTTCTGTCGCATCTACATAGTATACAAAACTTATATATGAAGTTTCAATGCCATACCTCTTTTCGTTTTTAAAATATTCTGTTCACACACAGACACACAGACAGACAGACCAATGAAAAAAAATGTTTTTTGGGATTAGGGGACTATAAAACGTGAAAATCTGTTAAAAACTCAATTTCGAATTTTTGGGGTGAATCCAATACTTCCTCTATCGTAAAAGGAAGTAAAATGTGAAATAAGATATTATTTCCATTAAGAAAAGTAAATGTAGAAATGTAAATAACCGTTTGACTTATTCCGATTCTGAACGTTTTATAAAATAAAACCCAACAGTTCTCAAATTTCTAATACTATTTTTCCATTTAAAAAAAATTGTTAAGTGTGACGTAGGTTATATTTAGCCGTGTTGATAGAAAATGATTTGAATTAAGAATTGAAATATTTTATCTTCAATTGTATTAAGCCTTGAACACTTGACAAATTTTATTTTGACGGAGTACAAGTGTTTTACACTATTTTACACATTAGAGAAATAGTTCAGCGTGAAATAAGTGATTTTTGATACCATGAATGCAGCAAATTTCAAATTTAAGTAACCCTGTTGAATAAAGTTATTTACTAATGTCAATGACTCTTGAACTACTCCCTATATTATGAAGTAATTAGACAAATTTCATTTTGATGGATTGCGAATGACTGTTAATTTTGTAAATGTTTCATATTGGATAAATATTTCCACGTGAAATAAGTGATTTTTAATTGCATTTGCGAAACCAATATAGAATTTACTTAGGTAACCCCGTAAGTTCTTTTGACATTATTGAGAGAACATCTCACATAGTACCTACTTCAATTGAAATTGAAAACTTTATCACTCGCTGTACTGCTTTCGGCACTGGATCACGGTGTAAACATATTCATTGAATTATATCATGTTTAGTAATAGGTACTAACTACGTGCTCAGTCGAGTTAGGGGAACCGTTTTCTCTCTCTTTCTACAATTTTAAAGTCCTTCGTTTTATATTAAACAAAGTAAAAAATCTGTCAGAAATTTAATATTTGTAATAGTTGCGGCTCGTGATAATTGTATTTGGGGGCTCTTAATTTTTAACAATAACTAGCAATAAAATAATAACTAATGACTCACCTACATTCCGTCAACGTTTTAACCCAAATATAGCCTTAATTTTTATTTGTAATTTTAGTTTTTAATTAAAACAAAACAAAGTATTCAAACACAATACAAAATCTCCAATTTCATATTGCTAGTTTAAACTTAATACTGGTGTAGCCCATCCAAGTTTTCTTTTTTACCGCGTCACCATAGGCAATTATAGTTAATGTTGAGAATGTTAGTTATATGTTATTCTCCACCACGTTTTGAATAACACTGTACGATATCTCTGTCTTTTTACTTTGAACACAAAAACTTCGATTTTTTAGCACTAATTTCTGTTAACGCAATTTTTTGATTGCTAAGTTAGCGAAACTTAAATTCGACAGTACATCCCATCCTATCCGATAATAATTTGGGTTTGAAGTATCTCTGCGTAACACGTAGAATGTCGTGGTGAGCATACGCTGTGCACCAACATTTTATCCATTAGGGCCCTGATGCACAAATGCTGTACATCAAGTCTGAATTTATCTGAAGCCGCAGTGCGCAGAGTGGATTTACTGAACTGCTCTGAAATACATATAGGCCGATTCTATATGCTTTAGGCAAACTAATGGTAGCCCTGATTTATGTGACAGTGCTATAACGTTGTGCACCACGGCCCTAGAAGATCTTCTATACAATTATTCTTCAAAACTTATTTTTATTGAAACATAAAGCTGCAGGTACACGGTCCGGCAGAATGAAGTATCCCTTTTAAATTGAGTTGTTTTTGTTAACGGCTACATTTTTATTCAAAAATCAAACAAAAGGTAATTTTCTTTTTTAAACATTTCATCAGTCAAGTGACCTCCTTCCCGCTGCTGGCACTCTTGAAGCTGCTCTTGCCCTTTCAGCATTTTCAAGTATGCGTACAGAACGAGGTTGTTCCTTTTGCTTTTTCTTTAGCACATGAGGCAGTAGTGCGAAACGTGTGTACCCACTTTTTAAATGTTATTCGACTAGGAATTGCATCTCATGAAAGTAACGACGAAATAAACGCTGGGTGGTTACAACAGAAATGTTATTTTTAAATTAAGCTTCAACCGCAAAAGAACATTGAATATTTGACCAATGCTCTATATTCACAGCTAAACTGACATTTCTCGCAAACACTTTATTTCCATTTATCGCAAAAGCATGGCGACTTGATTTGAATTTATATCGCATTATATTATGAAATGAATTAACTTTGAAAATGGATACGTCATTCTGCCGGACCCTGTATTTGGGCACTTACGTGTTAAAGCAGGTATCAAAATAAATTCTGAGGTATAAAGGGTATCTGTTATTTAGCAAGTGAAATAATTAATTTTCAATGTTTAAATATGTGCACCATAGCGAGTGACATAATCATATCATTATATACAGGGTGGGTGTTTACTGTGTGAACGGAGGATTGCTCCTTAACTATTAGATACATCAAGCCCAATTTTATTGGTAATACACGATTATTGGACCTACATTCTAAAAATATTTAAGCACATACAGGGTGACTAACAGAAATATGTCAACCCAAACTTGTGTTTTTTTTTAATAGAACACCTTGTATAATTTTTCATTTTTGAATTTCCTGTCACATTTAGAACAAAAATATATAAATTTGTATGTATATCACTAACCGTCCTAAAAATATTGCCACTTTAGTACCAAAATAGAGCCACGGTGCTAGCGCTGTCATCATGATTTTTTAAATCTGTTTGCACATATAATAGTGTACTTCCAAAATACGTGGCAAATTTTTCGAAGAAGTGTAAAACTATACAGAATGATTAATTTACGCGAAATGTAATTTTTCCCATTTTTTTCAAATATAACACCCTGTATATTTTTTTATATTTGTATTCCTCGTAAAAATGACTAATTAATAATAGGTGTCATAACCATAAGACGAACCCTTCTTGAGATATTGACGCTTTTATTCGAAAATATTCTAAAATACAAAATTATTATGACAATAGAACTTAACAAAACAAATATCAGCTAGGCTCGCCGCTCATAATAAAGAGAAACAATTGCATCTATTGCTTTGACGTTTGTCTAGTTATTAGAATATTGTTCCATTAGTTTTTGTGTTTTTGCATTATCGTTTTGCCAATTTTTGTATAAAATGAATTTTTCTAAAGAAGAAATGGTCGATATGATCTTTATTTATAGTGAAGCTCAAAGAAATGCTTTGCTTGCTAGCCATTTGTACCGTGAACGATACCCACAAAGAAGACAACCGCCGAAATAATCATTTACGAGTATGGCTGAGAGATTTATAAATTCTGGAAGGGCGTGTTACCCCAAGCACGTTAAAGCAAGGATAAATGAAGAAATTGAGTTTCAATTTGTGGCATCTCTTATAGAAAATCCCCAAATTAGTACCAGAGAGATAAGCACAAACCTAGACCTAAATAGAAACACAGTTCGCAGATTTATTAAAAAAAAACAAGTTTCATTCTTATCATATCGACAAACATCAAGCTTTAGGTGAAATAGATTTTCAAAATCGTGAATCTTTCTGCCAATGGGTAACTACTAAAGTCAATAAAGAACCCGATTTTGTTAATAACATTCTATTTACGGATGAGGCAACTTTAAATAATAATGGCAATATTAATAAACATAACTATCATCACTATTCAGATAGCAATCCACACATCTTAAGAGTTGTTGATCACCAGCATCGATGGTCAGTTAATGTGTGGGGTGGTATATTCAATTATAATATGATTGGTCCTCTTTTCTTTGATGAGAATCTTATTTAGAGTTTTTGGAAAATTATTTTTCCGAACTTTTGGAAGATATCGGTGTAAATAATATTCGTACGACGTGGTTTCAACATGATGGCTTCCCTCCACACTATGCAATCAACGTTAGGCAAGTGTCGAAGTGTCTACCTCGATATCTTCCAAAAGTTCGGGTAAATTATTTTCTAAAAACTGTAAATATCTTTCTCCAGTAAGAATCTCATCAAATAAAAAAGGACCAATCACATTAGAATTGAATATACCACCCTACACATTAACTGACCATCAGATAGCAATTCACATATTAAGAGTTGTTAATCACCAGCATCTATAAAACTCCATAAATGTATATAAATGAGCGCCAGTTGTTATACAAACCATAGTCACAAATCTCGCTACCAAAATAAACCACCTCCTACTCTGTAAATCCCTTACTTCAACCTAAATCTCACAAGAATACGAACAGGTTCATGAAGGGTGCTAGTATAAATAATAATCAAAGAAAATATAAACCAGTTAATAGAATTTATTTGTTTCTCAGTTGTAAACATCAATTTGTCAAGTTACTGTATTCACCTTGAAAATGTCTCCCAACTGGCTAGCCTGTAAGATTTTACACCCGTGCCATACATAAATGATAGCGTGCAAAGCCAGAGTTGTCTTCCTTAGTATGTGTCATATTGATGAATTTAGTTGCTTGTCAGTTTGATATTGTCAATAAATGGTAAATTTATAGTTATTTATAAGTGAGGAACAAATAAAATATTCAACAATACACGCAAGGTACTGGAACCAGAAGGTGACCAGCTCGCATTTGGCACACCAGTCATATTCTTCTGTCCGCCAGTAAAAACCCTTTTATCAAGCTAGTAATGTTAAATACTATTAATATGGAGGCTCAATAAGTCCTAGAAATAATAAATAACAATTAATTGTGTTTGGAGTCACCCAAATCATAACACAAATATATTCCAATGTAAATAAAATTCGAACACATTGTGCAAAACAACAAATCAAAAATGTCTAATGCCAGCAAAATTAACAGATGCGCTGATAAAGAAAGCGTTTGCAAAAGTAATAAAATTTGAAATTGGGAAAAGTCAAGCGCTCAAAGTCACACTCCTCAAAAGATGGCGTTTTACAGGGTACATACAGGCGTGCTTTCAGCTGATCCTTAGGTGAAGACTTATTAGCGTTAGATAAAACTATGGAATTTAGATTAACCCGTGTGATTTTACTCCCAAAGACTTTTGTTAAAACTTCGCTATTTATAGCAGGCAGAAATTCCCTTATCGACACAATCAAAACTCTGAATAGCAAATTAGTATGTACTTACTGCCACGTGAGACGCTTTTTTAAGGTGGTCTTAAATGCAGTCACCAGGTACAGAGACATCATGAGAAACTCAGCATTCCTGGGTTGAATTTATTTTGAACGACTTTGGTTTAAAACTCCTGCCGATCGGCCGTACACCAGGGAATTCCAAGCATACTATTGCAGCCAGGACATGCTGGATGATAAGGGCCTGATTACCACTTAATTAGTACCGAAACAAACAAGATAACAAGGACTATCTCACCCTAAGATGGAAATCGGGCCTAACACATTAGAAGTAACGCCGATAGAAGCGTACGGTGCTATTGTTAACAGGAAACAAAATACTGATAAAAAGCGTAGCCTACGTGGAACAAGGTATTGAATCCCTTTAGAAGGCTTGATTTATTCGGCGTTCACAGCGACCCTCAATGAGCGCTCAAAATCGAAGAAATCAACTCGAAAATTTCAAACCCTGCCTCCTTATCTAGCAGGTTAGCGTTTTTACGGAAAATGCAACATTCCTTTGCGCGGGTTCACCGGAAAAAGGTACGCCCATGATTATTTATATTAGAGTTGCGAGCCAGAATCGGAGGTGCGGTTCGCAAGGAACGCACAAATAAAATGGGGCGGTACAAGTTATAAAGGGTGTCACAAGTAGCAATTTTAAAGCTTTCATAATGTAACACCCTCTATGATTCTAAACGAGCAATAATTTCAGTGTTAGAATATTATTTACAGTTTACTGTAAATCCTGTTTCTAACATTTATTTTAACTTTATATTTTTCTACATTAACAGGTCGTAAATTATTAAATTAGAAAAAGTGTAAGCAAAACCATGTTGATTTAAATCAAACGTTTGCAAATATTAATAAGAGAGACCTCATCAAACTTGTTAGCACATTCCTGCAAAATGTTGTATTGTGCAACTATAATATTCGTGGAAAGTGAGCTGAAAATATTAAAATTACAAAAAATATTTCTAATATAGGTTCTGCTTAAATACATGCGGTTATATAAAAGGGTATAGCTTATAAGTCGCTCAATATGAGTGTAGACTAAGCTTGTATCTTCTCATGTAATAACATAATATTAAATATTGAGATACTTTATAGCAACATACTGTTTATAAACAAATTTTACTCTCCTTCACAGTGTCTGTGCAAAAGAGGTACAATCATTTTGATTGCATTTTATATACAAAGGTATATCGGTCCTTCTGAATCGAAGAGTGGCAATGAAAAATGAGACAATTTTTAATTATGGCGTACCTGGGAATGCTTTAAATTTGGTTTCATTATAAAACATATTCAAAAGAGGTTGAATATTTTTTTATTGGACAGTGAAATATATTAAGAGCATAGCAAGCGCATGTAGGTTTAATCCTCCATTTCGAACCTGTTCATGTATTTAGATTTTTAAATAAATTACTTCCAATAGTCTAAAAACAGGATATGTTGAGGAAAATCTTATATTTAGTAGACAATAGAGATAGGTTTATTGCTGGTATTTATGGTCTTGTATGCAAAACAGAACGTATACATTTAAGTAACAGATCTATTTATTGACATTTATCGGATTGAAATATACATAAAAGTAAAAGCAAAACCTACATCTTTCAAGAAGGAGACCTGCATTTGGTGTAAAATTTTCTTAATGTTCAATAGTTCATAAATAATTATATTTTAACTATTAAATGCTCTTTAAGCAGCACTTTAAAGGTACTAATTTTGTTTAACAGCAAGATCACAAGCATCTTGATAAAAAAGAATTAAATGGAATTCCCTTCAATATTGTATAAAAATTTAATCTGGGTTTACCCCCTGCCTTTAATAGTTATTTATGTATTAAGGGCGTAATCAATAGATTATAGCACTAGGGAATGTTTAAAGCTCGACGCGAAGCGGAGAGCTTTTAATTTCCAGAAAGCTATACTCGTGATTAGGCACGTGGTACATACAACGTTTTATTTCATTTTAGTCCTCAAAATGGACAAAATGTAAGGATTCAGTATTTTGGCTACAGACTACTGCGTCGTCGTTGTGCTGGCGCTGTGCATTTCTGGTGTGCTATGGTTTCTATGCAGATTGTTGGTGTTGCTATATTACGTTGTTGTTGCATGCTATACTGCTTAGCAACGTTATAAGCCCTAGGGCTATTAAAGCCATTTTATGCCCTCTATCGAGGGCCAATAAACAAGATTATGATTCCAAAATGAAATAAAGAATATTATGCATTTATTCTAGAGCTTAGGTAATAGTCAAAAAAAGTCCTGGAAATAGTAGTGAATTGAAAACTAATATTAAAAGACAAATTTTCTAACTAACTAACTAACTTACTCAAGTAAGTTATAATAGATTTTGGATTATGCAGCTCTGACGTTATTAAAACTGAAGAATATACACTTCATTCTTTAATTTATTAAAATACGTTTTCTGCCTTATATTTATAGGTTTTTACTTCGACACGAAGTGTACGAAGTATTGAAATTCCTTCATATCGAAAACCACTCTGAGTCAAATATCTCTAAAATTCGTGCCAACTGACTAATGAACCCACAATGTGGTGTTGATCCATTGTTGCTTAAAGTGGGGTAGGATTTTAAATAATAAAATGAAGAACTTGTAGTCTTCCCCACAAATTTAAAATTTGTGGGGAAGACTACAAGTTCTTCATTTTATTATTTAATGAACCCACTATACCAAATCTCCGTCTCAGAAGTGCAAATCTTTTGGTGAAGACCCCAGCCCACTAGATCCCTCCCTCGTATTGGGGGTTGCCTAAAGGTGCTGTGCGGTGTATGTATGTTCGTATGTGTACACGATTCGGGTCGCCAGAAACTTTCCTGAAGTCTTGCATCGTTGTCATACGATAGGTCCTCCGAAAATGAAGGCAACATCAACTTTTGAGGTATGGTCGTCACAAAAAAATTTTTTTGGGTTTTTTTTATAAACAACTGGTTCATAACATTTCATTGTATTAGCGAAACGGAGTGATGCTAAGTCTCGAAATATTCTTGGAAAACAACTATATCATATATTAAAATGCGCTAATAAAACTTTCTGTAAATTTAAATTGTGTACTCTTAGATTAATTATTCGTTTACGTGTTATAATTGGTGGAGGCGCCAATATATTTAGTTTTATAATTTTGTAATAATTATTAGATCAAATGAATTTAGTTTTAAAACACAGCTTAAGAGCGTAATGGCTACTCTGGTTGCACAGAATTTGGTCTAAGATCATTCTTCTGCACAAGAATCGTCTACAGTATGTTGCGATAGTTCTGGGCAACTAATATGGATTTATATTTTTATTAAAAGTTGGTGCAACTACCCTTATTGATATTTGCTAGTTCATATATTATAATATATATAATACTATATTTGCATTGATGTTATATGGGTTATAATTAATAAATAAAGCTAACACTAGGAACCTTCATCCAGGATAAGTCTAACACAATTTATTTCATTTTGCAAGTTCCAACGTAACCATTTTCTTTTCTTTTCGTGTGAACAAACAGCTGTACAACTTGAAAGAACAAGAAAATTAATAACACATACGGTTAATAAAGAGATGACAAATGTAAACAGGCAGTTAATACATTAAAAAGATTGAAATAAGCACTTGAAAGAAGCCAAGCCAATCGATCCTGCAGCGTAGAAGCATGATCTGGGAAGACACGAACGGTGGTGCCTGTTAACGAAACATATTTGGGTTGAGATTTCTGAGGGAACATGAATTTCAAGTTGTGATATATAATTATGTTGTCTTAAGGTAGAATTTATACACAAAACAAAAGTACGGACACGAACATAAGTACGATTCTAGAATTTTGGGTTCAAGACACAATTGTGTAATTTGGTATAATAAAAATGAGATAAATAGATTTATATACGAATTTAGATAGAAATTATGGTGTTTTAGTTTAAAATAAAACTTAAGTTTTTATTGTGCAATTAGTACGCTTTAATTTTATAAATGCTAAATTAATATTTAGAAAAGTCAGATTAAGGCATTTGCTAAGAAAATGATGGTAATTAGGCTCGTTACTTAACAAAATTTGTTAATCGAGTATATAAAACAGTGTATTTTTTTTAAGTTGTTGGGAATATACTCACTTATAATTTTCTCCTATAAATTAAATTATTGGACAGCAGAAATTTGTTAACTAAAGGCGATTAAAATGATACTACTCAATTAAAGTGCCATTTGGAATCTACCTGTAAAAGAGTCCCAATATCTTCGATTTTGGTGCTGTGAACTTGTAGGAGTTGGACCCCAAAGCTGTTTCAAGACCTGTGAAGTAGCGGCTACATTCATAAAAGGTTAGAGGAGTTATAAGTTGGAAGTTATCTTAAAAGCAAGATTAATAAGAAACAAATGAACTCTTATAATTTATAATAAAAAATTGCGTGATGGAAGATAAGAATTTAATATACAAATCTGCTGTATAAAATCAGTGTTCACTAAATTCTCAACTCACAATACTTATTATAAAAATCTACCTTACTAGCAATTTTAAATCAAACAGAAACCGACTTATCTCTAAGTAATTACTTATAGTATTTAACATTACAAGCCAGGTAAAACAGGTTTTACTGGCGATAGGATTGGGATGACTGGCGAGCCGTTAGGCGAGCCTGTCATATCCTTGAGCCAGTAAAAATGGTTACCTGGCGTGTATTGTTGAATGTTTTATTTGTTCCTCACTTGTAAATAACTAGAAATTCACCATTTATTCAAAATGTCAAACTGACAAGCAACTAAATTAATCAATATGACACATACTAAGGAAGACAATTCTGGCTTTGCATGCTATCATTTATCTATGAGCACGCTTGTAAAATATAACTGGCTAGTCAGTAAATTTTTTACTGGCTAGCCAGTTAAGAAACATTTTCAAGGTGAATACAGTGACTTGATAACTTGATGTTTACAAGTGAGGAACAAATAAAAACATTTAACGCATGTCCCAGCCTGGACAAGAGTTATCATGCTAAAACAAATAATTAACTGAGCTAGCATAAGGTTGCTATTTATGTATCAAGTTGCAAAATGAAAGTGTTCTTCACACTAGACGTGAAGTTTGCCCTACGAGCGAAGCGAGTGGAGCAACACGTTGTGTGTGAAAAACCTTAATTTTGCAACGTGTAGATTTTCTGCAACTTGGGTCATATTAATTTGTATAGAAATAAATTTACTTAAATCTACAATTTTGTTCTAAATTTTCATATTAGCACTAGGTCAGTAAGAGATCTCATTGCAACTAGTGTCAGTATAAAATATCGAATTGCAACTAGTGTCAATATGAAATCTCATGTTGCAACTAGTGCAAATTTATAATTTTGACGTTGAAAACAACAACAAAATGTCAGAATATACTTAAAACCTAATTAATACACAGGGGAATTTAATAATCCAAAAAGTATATAACCATCGCCGCATAAATGACGTTTACGTAGAAAATGTTTGAAAAAGTATAAGTAGAAAAGGTAGTTTTGATAACAGAATTAAATTTAAAAAATTATGTATCAGACATATCATCCCAATTTGTACATTAAAATAAATGTAAAGAGTATTAGTGAAATGAAATAATGTATTAGAGAAAGGAGTTAAAATATTTACAATTTAATCAGACGTAACAAAAGAATTTTTACCTGAAACCATCACCCAATGAGATTTACCGTATGAATCATGCAATGTACTTTTACATCGCGTATTTGTACCCAATAGCATAGTTCAGTTTGTTTTCTGCATATCATTATTATTGTTGTTATTATGGCTTGTCAACTAATTCCCGGTTTTTTAAACAAATTGTTATTAATAAATGTAGAATGCACATTTTAAACACTGCCTAGAACAACTGATATAGCCTTATGATTTTTATATGACGTCTTATCTGCTAAATGCTAAATGTAAAATAATTCAAAATGTCGTCATTTAAGTACTGCAAAATAATCATTAAAAAATTATAGATTTATTACACCAAAGCATCCTATTGTAAACAATTTAGTAACTTCAATTATCTTTCATGTTGGCTGCTAAATGGATAACTTGAGGCTAAGTAAATATCGAGAATTAAAAACAAAAATTTGAATAACTGTATACAATCCATCTCCTAAAAACAAATAAATCATCATTAGTAAACAAGATAAATGTAAATGTATAAAGCAATCTTCTAAGAAGAGAAAACCTTGAATTCGTTTTTTCGCCAGAACAATTAGTAGAGCTCCTTGAGATATCTTACAATACTCGCACATAAATATTGACGTTTTTTCAACAATGTTAATGTTCATTTAAGTACTAATAATCTGAGATTCAGTTTTAAGTAGCTGAGTTTTAGTGTAATCATGAATAACTGTGGTTACACAGTTATAAAGAAATTGTACCAAACTCAAGTAATCAGAATTATTTACACAAACGATGAAGTTAAAGGTATCTAGTAAACCAAGCTGCACAATTGCACATTACAAATAAGGGGTTATTTAATAAAATATTAATATGATTATTGATTATTAGTAATTTTAATAGAAATTAACTAATATACTGCTACGGTCCTTATGCCTTCTGACTTTATTATATTTTAATTGAAATTTATTATTATTCTCAGAGTTTTATCACGTTTTATTCTACTTCTTACCTTTTCTGTTCACAGCTCGAGCATGCAATTGTAACAAAATTAATTGTTTAACTCTTTACTTTTTGGGTTACTGCAGAATTTAATTAGAACATGTACTTAATATAAGATAATTGTTCTTTCTTAATAATAAATCTTTATTTTCAATATTAAATCAATTTCTTTAAATATTATTGCAAATTAAAATTTAGTATTCAAATCAATTTTATGTTAGTTATTATATTGTATATTTCAATATAGGTTATTTATAATTATGTGATAGATATTGTTTGGTCTTATTTTGTATATTAAACTTTCATTCTTGAACACTATTATTTTTAATTAAATTTATTTGTCGTTATTTTTCTGTTTCTTGATTATAATCAATTCTATATTTTTATATAGCAGTTTAATTTTTTTACTTAGTGGTTTTGTTCTCAGATCTGCTATTATTTAATTGAAATTGGTATACACTTACAGGATAATGTTTTCTTTCTTCGAGCTCAAATATCCGCTCTCGGTAATTTGCAAATTAGATTTTGCACCAACTACATCCTGTTTCATTCTTGTATTGTAAGCAGCAGCCCCTTTAGGCTAAGCTTTATGTAGCACAATTAACATCCTTATTAGTTTTACACTCATTTTCTTCTTCTTTGTATTACAATTCTTAATTGTACATACCCGTATTTATTATTGTAAAATGGAATTTTTATATCTTTAACTCAAATTTTAGACCGATGTCATTAAAAGTTATATTTCTACACACTCCATTTTGTTCTTGCTTTTTTATCATTCCGTCAAAACCTTGGATATCACTCCTATTTGAAATATCAAAATTACCTATTCCTACTTTTCAACCTTAATGGCATTTATAATTTTACTAGTCATAATTTTAAGTTAACAGTTCTTAAATGTGCCTGCCTCCAATTATGCATCATTAACCCTTTTTTACAACAAATAAGTAAGAAATAATCTTAAGTTTGATCTATTCTAATATTTACTTTTACAGATAAAATCTGAGTAACAGAAAAACTCAATCTTCAACCAATTTTAACTACAATTGCAACCACAAATATTCAAATAACTGGTATCGGTTATAATTTCCCATGTAAATTTATTACTAACTATGATTCTATCTAACCTATATTTGTTTTAGACAGTGAAACGCAAATTTCCGATGAACTGGAAATACCATTGTAGGAAATAGTCTAATGATATAACGGAGTTAGTTAACTTAATATCCTTTTTATCTGCTTTATAATTAAGCTGCAGGTTAGTTATATTTTATTTAAAATGCTTAAAATATTAAGACCATATCTGTATCTGTCTCCAGGACAATTAATAACTAAATTAATTCTACCTAAACGGAGAGCGTAAGACTCGATAATACCCACGCAAAGTAGAACTTCGTATAGGGACTTACCTTGTGGGGCAGGAGGGCTCACATGTGGGGTGTCACGTCGATTGACCCGTGCCTCCAGGATCACAAAACCATAAACACGAGCGATTACACAAAACAAAAAAAAACGGGATCAGTTGACCGACCGTTTACCAACTCGTCTTAACTTCATCTGCCTTTACAATCTGGGCCACCGACCCAACACTTAGGGGTGGCAGGAGAGGGGACAGCAAGCCCCATAACTCAAAATTTCACCAATAGTGGGTAAATTTACCGCTAGGCAGAATTATAAACTACACTAAATTTATGTACAGCCATTTACTTGTATTAAAATTACTAATTAAATAAACTAAACTAATGCTTAAACGCTAAATACCAAACAATATCAATACATTGCTATTTATTTTACCTAAATATAAATAGATCAGTGTTCATCTTTCATTTGTTTATTATTTATTCATATAGTATAATTCAGATTATGCAATATGATACAGCACTAATGTGGAAATTAAAAATGTTGTTTACTAAAATTATTTTAAGGTAAGAGGGACGCTAGATTAATAATCTACTTAAAGTAGAAGAATAAGACTAATTAGAGCTTATTTTTCAATATCGTCGCCATCTAACTCTACCCACTTTTTCACTTTTCCGGAACTTGCAATATTCCCTTCGAATAGAAGTAATTGTCCTGTTCAGCAAAATAGCTGAAACCCGCTGAAGTTCTTAGCCAGAAGAAAATCAGCGACCTCGTAGGTTTTGCTTTAAGTTTCGGAAGAAATAATAGTATCGCAGGGAACCATATCGAGGCTATACGCTGGATGATTTATCTCAAGGAATCGTAATATTTACTTTAAAGCTTGAACAGGTTGGACCTTGTGCATACTTTATGACGTAAATAATCAGAACCCCTTTCTTCTACAAATTTGGACGCTGTTGCTGTACAGCACGATGTAGTTTCTTACACAAGTGTGATATAATTAAGCACTGGAGGTAATTGTGTTAATTTTCTCCATGTAATCAATTACAAAAATTTTCAGGTGGTCTCAAAAATGTGGTCATAAGGTTGTCTGCAGACGCTACTATTCGACCGTTTTTGTGGCTGGGAACCCCTATGAAACCAGGATCCGAATGATGGACCCTGGTTTCATATCCTGTCACTATTTTGCACAACTCGTCTACATATTTTATATTTTATATTATATAAAATGTCTCGACGACAATCTTTCTGTTCAGGAGCCAAAAGTTTTAGAACCCATTCTTCTGACATCTTAATCATTCCAAACTCTTCATGCAAAATGTGTAGAGTAGTTTGAATATCCTCAACGCCCCAGAGATCTCTGCTATCTTTAAAGGTTGACTTTCAAAATCCATCGACTCTACCTTCTGCATAGTTTTTGAATGGTTGCAGTTTCAGCTGTCAAGTTAACTAACCTCATCATTATTGACAAACTAATACACAAGACAGCATTTCTTAGATCGCTGATTGTTAATAAAAGCCTACAGCATTTCATACAATGGTTAAACTACTTGCTTCTGCAACGATAAGAAAAAAGGACAGCAATCCCCACTGCATCCTTCCTTTAGAAGTGCGACAATCCACATATATTTTTAAGTTCCTTTATTTTATGTATGTAATTTTAAAGCTTTAAATGTAAATAATTCCATTATACAACAGTAGAAAGGGGGCACCTATCCCCTCCACTTTTTATTTGATTCGCGGATTCGCGGTTTAATTCGCGGTTTTATTCGCGGATTGACCTAATTAATTTCGCGGTTTGATCTAATTAATTTCGCGGTTTGATCTAATTAATTTTCACATGTGCTACTGAATAAATTACGCATTAGATTTTTTAATTTGCTTCTGGAATTACGCGTCGGACTTCGGCGGCCATCTTGGATTTCTGGCGGGAATATTTGAAATTTGAATTTTTTCCGATTTTTTTTCTAAGTTCCATTATTTGAATTTTAAACTTCCCGGGTGTCAGCAGCCACCTTGGTTTTCTGCGCGCGCACCTCTCGCTGTAGTCGTTTTTAATTTTGAATTTTCGCGGAAATATTTGAAATTCAAACTGGTGGACCTATCTCGCTCTTTGAAGCTGCTGTCTCTCTCTTGCATTCACTCGCGGAAATATTTAAATTTAAAAAAAGCTATTTGCGTCGGACCCGAGTGGGAATCGAACCCTCTACGTTTGCATACACATTGGGCTCACATCGATCGATGCCTCTAGACCACGGAGCGGTACGGGATTTAAAGGGTTTGAACGAAACGCCATTTCGCAGCTCTACAGTCACGCCGCTCGAATTTTAAACAACTTATTTTTTCGAATATATAAAATATAAGAACGGAATTGTGCCGTCTAGGGCCTTAGAAACTTGTTAATAATTTTAAAAAATTGACTTTGTAACTAGTTTTGCTGTAATTAATTTAATATGAGTGACGCTATCTCACTCAGTCCCACTGATTTTCTACAGCTTTCTCTTTTCCATCCCGTTTGCTACCTATGCGTAATTACAAAAGACGTTATCGCTCCAGGCAGACTTTCTATTTAGCCGGCGATTGTGTAGGGCTTTTAACCGTTGCATAGAATTGGAAAGTTTTATTTAACGTGCCTAAACAGGATTGTTTAGAAGACTGTAATTATAATTAGCATCGTAATGGAATGCACCAAGATTTAAATCAGCATGCATTGTTCGTCTGGATCGAGCAGTACGTACTCCAACGGTTTCTAGTCTTGCTTGGTTGACAGACGACAGAATGCACGGTTACCGGTCAGCGCAGCCAACGGCTTGGCGCTAAAATCCCTGTGACACAAAATCTAGTGGGATAAGCTTGCCTGGTTAATAAACCACTCTAGTTCGTATGATTTTTGTCGTGTGTATTGTTTGGTTTTAAAGGTTTGAACATTGTACCACTTAGCTGTTCTGACATTATACTTCCATATACATATTATAAATAAATTTTAAATGTTATTTTCGACTAAGTTTTAGCTTCTTATAAATTACAACAGTGCCCTCGCCCATATAAAATAAGACATACGCATTAAATAAATGTTTTTATTGTATAAGAATGGTTGTCCCCCATAAATTTGAATAAAAACAGACAATTTCGTTGAAAAAAAATAGCTTTTCAATATCATTTGCAAATAAGACAAGGGATACTTGTAAAAATATAAGTCAAACCATTTTTTCTTGTAAAAAATTTACGAAAAGACGTAAGTGTTGGCGACAAATGAAAATAAATTTGAATAAAAACACGCAAAAATTACGAAAAGACTTGGTTTTAAAGGTTTGAACATTGTACCACTTAGCTGTTCTGACATTATACTTCCATATACATATTATAAATAAATTTTAAATGTTATTTTCGACTGAGTTTTAGCTTCTTATAAATTACAACAGTGCCCTCGCCCATATAAAATAAGACATACGCATTAAATAAATGTTTTTATTGTATAAGAATGGTTGTCCCCCATAAATTTGAATAAAAACAGGCAATTTCGTTGAAAAAAAATAGCTTTTCAATATCGTTTGCAAATAAGACAAGGGATACTTGTAAAAATATAAGTCAAACCATTTTTTCTTGTAAAAAATTTACGAAAAGACGTAAGTGTTGGCGACAAATGAAAATAATTTTGAATAAAAACACGCAAAAATTACGAAAAGACGTATGTGTTGGCGACAAATTAAAATAAATTTGAATAAAAACGCACAATTTCGTTGAAAATCTTTACAAAGCGACTTTATAGCACCGAAAAAATGATGTAAAAAAGTTTTAAGAGTTATTTCTAAGCATAATTTTGCAAACGTTTAACAAATAAACCGTAATTTTTTTAAATTATGAAATCGTAGTTCAATTTATATGAATTTTCGATACTTTGTATGTGAAAAAATAGCTTCAATTACTAATATTTGAATAAAAACATGCGATTTCCAAAGCATTTCGTTTAAAATTTTAGAAAATCGATAGCATCTCCCATGAAAATTTATAAAAATCGGCATCTTGTCATATTAAATTCTGTAAAAACGACAAAAACAATATTTTTTTCACAACTTTCATTGAAAAATAGTAAAATTTTACGAAAATACGTCTGTGCTGACGACAAATGAAAATAAATTTGAATAGAAACACGCAAAAATTACGAAAAGACGTATGTGTTGACCCCCAAAGTAACAAAAATTTGAATAAAATCACACAATCATACAGCATCTCACATAAATTTTCGCAAATATCGACATCATGTCACATAAATTATACAAAAACTGTCATCACGTCACTTGAAATTATACAAAAAACGATATTTTATTCAACACACGATGAAAATTGAACAAAAATCATGCAATTACAAGCCATCTCACATAAATTTTCACAAAAATCGACATCATGTTACATAAACTATGCATAATTTTGCAAATGTTTTACACTTTTTATAAAATGCATCGCTCAAAATTAAAAGAAATAGCAATTTCGTTGAAAAAATCTACTACCACAATCATTTCGATAAACAAAATTCAAAAAATCTTATACTTTTGACGGAAATATATGTATGTTGACCACAAATTAACATAATTTTTAAATAAAAACGCGCAATTCGTTGAAAAAAATATTCTGACACCACCAAAACACGCAATTTCATTGAAAAATATATATATGTTGTCCACAAATTAACATAAATTTGAATAAAAACACGTAATTTTGTTGAAAAAATGTTCTGGCCCCTTCATTTTACTTAAAATTTTACAAAACGGCCATCATAACACTTGAAATTATACTAAATATATGTATGTTGATCACAAATTAACATAAACCTGAATAAAACACACAATTTCGTTGAAAAATTTGCAAATGTTTTACACTTTTTTATAAAATGTATCGCACAAAATTAAAAGAAATCACAATTTTCTAAATTATATCACGCTATTATGAAATCGTAGATTGATTTTTTGAAATTTTACACTTTGTAACTGTAAAATAACTACAAATACTAATATTTTAGCTTTAGACTTTGTAATTATTGCAGATTCGAGAAAAAAACAAAGCAGAGTAGAAATAAAAAACACAAACACTTTGTAATAAACAAATATATTGTTCTTATTTCGTATAATACTTAATAATATAAATATAAATGTACAGCAGAATGTCTTATTTCTAAAAATTCGCTAGCAATTTACAAAACTGTAGTTTGAGGTGCACGACATTTCAAATTAAAAAGACTGCGAGTAATAAAATCAGAAATTCATTGTGTAATTTTAAAGTTTAAGATGCACCCAATCTAGAATTCCCTTCGTTTTTGGTGTTGATGACATCTGCCTTAGAGGCGTTTTTCTAACGGTCCTTTTTTGGAGGCGTTTCCTTATCGGCGTTCTTCTGACTGAACCTTTTTGATGTGGACTTGGATGAGTAGCTGGTGTTTTTAATTTATATTCTAAATCGGACTCGCAGTTATCAGTTTCCATTTCGGTTTTTCCTGTAGTATCAGTCGGGGTTGGCTTCTTTTGCTGTTTAGGTTTAGCTAGCAGCACATTAGCAACGTTAAGGTCTTTGATGTACTCAGCAAACTGTAGGCGTCCGGGTGGATTAATAGTTTTTCGAGGCCGCAGAGTGTCATGAATTAAATCGACTATGTTAGACGCCGGTAAAATTTCACCCTTTATAGTAACGGTGCCCTTGTGATCCCAGCTCACATCGCTTGAGGTACTCAAAATGCGTAGGAAAACTTCAGCTTTTTTCTTAAAAGTTTTGGGAAGTGTAGATAAAATAACGGCATTTGATAGGCTGTCAC
>CALNHX010009722.1:0-46943 GCA_940337035.1 Agriotes lineatus
TTAAATGTATTAACAGGGTGTCCCACTGTTCAACGGGTTCTCCTAAACTTTTAAGAGCGCAAACGTTTTTTATGAAATTGTCTATTAATTTTCGTAATAATAAATGCGATTCTTTACCTACATTCGGCAATGCAAACATACTTTTTACGTGATTGTGAATGAGAACTCTTTTGTTTTCATACCGTTCCTTTAATAATTGTATCGCAACGTCATAATTGGCCTCACATACTTCTAGCGAGTGCAATAACTGATAAGCGTCGCCTTTTAAACATGACTGTAAGTAATAAACTTTTTGGATTTTGTTAAGCTTTGGATTCTCGTGTACTATGGATTTGTATATTTCTAAAAACTGTAGCCAACCCTCATAAGATCCACTGAAATTTGGCAAATTAATTAAAGGCAAATTTGTATAGAATGTTGCAGTTGCTGAGCGTGTAACAGGGGTGACATTCGCATTCGAGTTTGCGTTACTCGCCGCCGCATATTTTATAATATTTTCTGCTTGCGTAAGAGTTCCAAAATATTTGTTTTCAAACGTTTTGCGTTCTGTTAATTGTGACTCAACGTTAATTGTGTCTTTTTCCTCAATTGATGACTGAACTTGGTCGAATTCATTCCAAATATCCTCAATTTTTATTTAACCGTAATTTGAATTCCGTAATATTTCTATTATTTTCCTCGTAAGATTCTATAAAATTCGTAAAACGCGTCAACTGCCCTTTTAATTGACCACGGCGAATGATCGCGGCCTTTAGTTCATCATCGTTTGCCATTTTGTAACAATTTATGTTTTTAAATGACCGTATATTTTAATACGTAAGTATAATATAACAAAATACCCACAAAATTTGTATTTTCTAATTATCGCTCTTGAACCCTTTGTGCAAATACGTGCTAGTTTATTTTAATTTTAAGAACTGAATTTCGCCTTTTGCTAAATGAATCAATAATACACGACAGTATTTCAAGGTCATTAGCCCAATACATAGGGCTGGCATCAAAAGGTAGAATGGAATAGACCTACTTGTTTGTTTTGTGTGACTGCTCCTTGTACCTGCAGCTGTTGAACGCTATGATGACGTCGCACTTGGTTGCATTTGATATGGGTCCGATGCTCGTAATGCGCTTCTGCCTTTAGTATGAAATGGCTGCCTTATTACCTCGATATCTGCTTTCACGTGTTCCACTTTTTGCTTCTTTGGCTACCGTCCCCTTTGACTGGTTGCTCCACATTATTTTACGTACAATACTTGCTGATAGTTGACTGCTTGTGTGTTACACTCATATATCTAATACTTACTATATTGCTAGCGGCTATGAGTAGGAACATTGCCAAGGAAGTGAGACAGACAACCAACTCTTCAATGTATAATGGTGAGCTGTGCGCAAGCGCGGCGGCGTCGTCCGCCCAATGGGGAAGTGATCAAGTTTAAAATTCGCTTCTAAAGGCGGAGTTCGAATTCTAACGCATGCGCACGAGACGCGTTATACTTTAAGTGAGACTATGTCGGCGCCGTAATGTTTTCTGACGTTTCCAGGCCCTACTAGCAATATATGTGTATTATATATATGGTTACACTGCTTTTTAATATGGTGTGTAACACTTTTTATGCCGTTTCATTTATGGGTTATCGTTCACTTTGTTTTTCACTTAACTTGTTCACTGGGCCAAAATCCGCTCGTCTGGACCAAAATGTTTGGTAGTTGTAATAAATAACGTAGAGTGGACTGTATAATTAGATTTATTTGGTAGAGTTACACTTTGTTGAAAAGATGCAGCGCTACTTTTTTCGCTACAAAATCTCTGACGTTTTCGTTCTACTTTTTTAAACTCTACCTACTTAAAGTAACTAATCAGAGGGGCACATCACGTTATCATGTATATTTTGGCGGTTTATTT
Organism: Agriotes lineatus; assembly: GCA_940337035.1. Taxonomy (NCBI): domain Eukaryota; kingdom Metazoa; phylum Arthropoda; class Insecta; order Coleoptera; family Elateridae; genus Agriotes; species Agriotes lineatus. The sequence goes on from CALNHX010009722.1 coordinate 1,901, forward strand.
GAATTTTAACATGAGATTAGACAAACATCAACCGTGTGTTGATTTGGTCTTCCACCATTATGACCCTTGTGTGGTTGTAAATTCCCAGTCTCTCTACCCAGTTGAATAACCCTGAGAAATGTATTTTCGGAAGGGGTTGGTTTATTTGGAAAGCTTTGAAGTACATACACCTTGCTCGTGCAGCACTTTCATCGGTAACTGAAATGTCAATTTGACACTTTCCTAAATTTTAACATCAACTTGTCTATTATTTTTTTATTATTCGGCAGCTCTCAATAGTTGCTGTAAAAATTATTGGGCATTAAAAGAAAAAATTAAGAAGCTGTAATTTCTATTGTACATATTTTAAATCATTTTTTAACTAAATGTGGTTCAGTTAACTCAAATATCCCCAATTTAAATGTAAAACATAAATTATCACTTATAATACCATGAGTAGTCAAAGTTATGTCGAATATTTTTGCCGTGGTATCACGAATGTCCATTGCGCTTAGGTTCGATTAGGACGAGTGCGCTAGCACGAGTCCTGATCCTAAGCGCAATGGACATGAGTAGTGATACCATCGCAAAAATATTCTACTTAACTTTGACTAAGAATGGTATTCGAGAGACTATTCAATGAACCAAACTACTTTTTCAAATTAGTTTTCAGTAAATATAGCAACAAACTACGCAATTTCTATTGTAACAGAACACCACTTTTTCTTAAAATATCACATTTGTTTAAAATATTCACTATACCACTAGTGAAAATTGTCGATTATTTTCACTAGTGAAAATTGTCAATATAGTTCACGCTCATTGGTGCAAACAAAAAAATACTAAATCATGATTGGTTAATAGTTGACATGAAGGGGGTGAGTTGAATAGTCAACAAAAATATAGAAATACTAACACTTCAAACAAATAAATTATTTCATCGTATTTATGCTTCACATATCTTCTCATGCACATTATCTAATGTGAATAATACTTCTGAAATAAACTTAATGGGACCGAAGAATTCATATTCTTTATCAACATTTGTAATATCAGGTTTTTTCGGCCACACAAAATTTTTCAGAAGTACTTAATCTCGTTAAGAATGTCATAGTATAATTATTTTCATTTTTGATTTTACTGATGCGCGCTACATACCATGCCGGGCACAATAAGGTGCATATTTATTGTGTATAATTGTAAGTTGTTCGCTCATTTTCCCGTCTAGGTCCTCGTAGACTTCGTTACACGATCGCTGGATTTTTTCGTCTTCAGTCTTGCCGTCCAAATCATTTGGAGTGTCGGAAAATGATTGAGTGTCTGTGCTATCATCATACTCCAGGAATAAAAATACACTAAAATGCATTCGTAAAATTTCCATCTGAAATAGTAACAATAATAATAATACTCATACCTGATGCTGATTTGCTCATCTAGAGAAGATTCGATACATTCTCATCACTGCATTTTCCTTTCAAATTTTTATTTTAGTTTTACAGCTGATCTGTGCCTCAACTTGGGTGTAATTTTACTGGGAATTTTGCCTTTCCGCTAAGTTTCTGTGTTAGACGTAGCTTTTGGAGTTGATTTTCGCTTTTTGGAATCTGTTAACTTCGAAGTAGTAAATATCTCCGTAACCGATCCGTACTGATTTTAGTTTCAGATTCTTCCAAAAGCCAACACAAAGATGACCTTTTTAATCACAGCAGATAGCCACTGTAAAGAGTGGTTCCTTTTCAACCACTTTTTTGACTGTGGAAATTTGGAAGAAAAATCTTCCATTAACAGGTCTTTGCCAACTCCAAAAAAGAAAATATTACTCACATCCTTGTCTATTGGCAGTCAGTTCATGACATCCTGATTGTCGTTGTATGTGACAATTACTATTGAGTCGTCGATTGGATGGCATTCCGCTTGATTTTCACATTCATTTGAACTTTAATTGAAACTCTTAAATTGGCGGCATTGAAATATTATTTCAGCTGTTGTGCATAACACCATACCGATATTTTCGGTATGTAGTATGGCACCTTTCAGAGACGTATCTCTACTATGTTCTTTTCTACAATAGTCGTCCATATTTTTCATATCAGAAGTTACACATCGCTCAAAATTGCTGGCGGAGGAGGACCAAAAAGTATAAAAGTAAATTCCGCATCCACTTCACTTCATAATTCATATTCACGCCACAAAGAAGTTTCAGAGATTATCACTTCACTTCACTTGAGACTTGAGATACGCAGACCCTTTACCAGAAGGAATTTTTGTTTCAATATTTTATGTACGAGTTATTTCTACACTGTTTACTCGAGGCAAAAGTAAAGTAATTACATTAAATTCTAATTTTCTGGAATAATCCAGTAGTTTACAATGTTATCCAGTCGCTCTGTAGTTACATCTAAAAAATGCTGCTGCCAATTGCATTAATTTCAAATAGCAACGGGTTTCTTCAATTTGCGGATCTTTTGCTAACATTCGAATGAAATAATCTGAACAGATTTTCTTTGCAGCTTCGAAATTCACCTTATATTCAAATTTTACATCAGTTGCACTCAGAAAGTGTTTGCTCATTGCATAATCCACTATTAGCCTTTTTCCACCAAGGCAGGAATTAAATAATACGAGGTCTGACTATCTGAAGTAGTTCAGAGATGCTGTGTGTCGTTCTAGCTGTTTTAGGTTAGTTGCAGGCTTCGATTTTTTAAATTGCGATATAAATTTAGCGCCTACCTCTTTTTTCATTCATAATCTATAGCCTCTTATTGTCCTATAATAGGGGTCACGGTTTATTCAATACTCGCAGTAATGTGAAGCTGTTGATTGAGAAACGCTATAGAACTACTATGCCATTGTGCATGTCTGAGAAATGTAAAACGCAGTGGTCAGTATACTAAACTTTTGCCGAAAACTCCAGTTAAGCATTTCATTAAACAATAAAAGTTGTAACTATAAAAATATATTAAAATGGTAAGTCTATATTAAAAGAAAACGTGGAATTCTCAAATTTATATTTCGCCACCTCAAATTTAAATTTAGCGACCTCCAATTCCTATTTTTTTCTTCTAGTTTTAGGTGCTCTTAATTCTTATTATTGTTTCTATACTCCAAAAGTAATTCTTCACCTATCAGTTTCACAGACCGGCTTTCCTTTATAGGCCGATTTTTCGCTACTCTCCTGAATGTTCTTGTTTCATTTATTTCCTTTTAATTATTTTTTGCGTTCGGATAAACTCGATTTTTTGGTTCCGGAAAATTTTCTTCAAAAAATACTCGCAGGGTTTTATCGATTTCCTATTGTAGAAAAGTCGCCTGTACTAGATCACTTTCAGGTGTTGGTGTTAAGCACCAGGATTTTTCAGGAACCGCTTCTAAATATAATTGTAAACCCCCCACTACTGGGACTTGAGATGATCCTTTTCCCCATGCTGCAAGTCCTCTGCCCTCTTGTGGAGTTAATTTTATACTATCCCCTTCACCACCACCAGTTTTCAATCTAATGGGTGCGGAAAAATATACCCAGCCAAGTTTTTTTTTAATAAAAAAAAATTGCGCAAAAAAAGTTTTTTTTAATGTAAACTATTTATAAAACATGTAACATTATTTATAAAAAACAACATCGAGTAAATGACCGCCACGACAAGCCAGACAATGACCAACTCTACTTTGAGCGTGTAGCATAACTTTGCACGATATTTCGGCTGGAATTTGCGCAATTTCTTCACGAATATTTGCCTTTAAGTCTTCAAACATCTGTGGGCAATTTTACTTTTTAAGTATCCCCACAAGAAAAAAATTTGGTGCGTCAAAGCAGGGGAATGAGGCGGCCACCCAATATCTCCATTTTTTTTTAGAACAGCCTGGCACGGAAAAGAAGAGTGACCGTTTCACGCGCTGTGTGGCATATAGCGTCATACTGCTGGAACCAGAAGTTTTCTATGCCAAGTTCTTCCACCTGTGATTGCAGAAATTCTCGTATCATTGTTCGATTCCGTTCTCCATTAGCAGTAACTGCATTGCCCATGGCATCTTCAAAAAAGAAGGGTTATATGATTCATTCGGAGCATATTGCGCACCAAACAACGACTTTTTGATGAAACTGCATATTCTCTTGAATAAGACTAGGGTTTTCTGTTCCCCAAAAACGATCATTTTGCTTGTTTACACGACCAGAAAGTCAAAAATTTTCTTCGTCGCTCATTATCAAATTTTGCCAAAAATTGGGTTCTGCTTCCCCTAAGTTTATAACGATTTGTGCGTATTGCAAACGTCTTTGAATATCAGTTGGCCGTAGTTTGAACACAGTTTGAATTTGTATGGATACATATGCAAGTCTAAGTGTACAATTATTCAAATCCGCACAGACAACCCTAATTGCCCCGCACGTCTTCTTTTGGAAGTTTTATGTTCTGCCTGAACGTCAGCCCGAATAAACACAATATTTTCGTTTAAACAACCAGAACGATGTCTTCCAGTATGCTTTACATCACTTACTGTGCAGTTTTGTAAAAATGCGTTTGCTAAACGTCGAATTGTTTCTCCGTGTGGAGCTCCTCGATTAGGATACGTTCGCCTAAAAACACGTTGAGTTGAAATTATGGAAGAAAAGTTCTATAACAAAATTCTGTCTCTTTCTACTTTCATATAAAACTTCACTTTTGACATTTGTCAAGGAAACAACAAAATTATAACAATATTCTATAGCTGGGTATATTTTGCCGCGCCCATTATTTTCTACGATTCGTCTGTATTTAGCTCTGGTATTGTTTTTCCAGTCGTTAAATCTTTACAAATTATTATTTATTATATGCCTTGATGAAATAAATTGTTCATACATACTTTCATCCATTCTTTAGTTGATAATACGGGTCCACTATCGAAAGAATTTAATTTTTTGCGAGATTTTCGTAACTGGTTTCAATGTAGTCTGGAGAAATAGATGGGTTCAAAGTATGTGTGCGAAATGTTTCGTCACATTCCATTAGTTTCAAATATTCTTCAGTTAGGTCACTACTGGTATTGGCACTCCTTTTTCGTTTTCTTTTCACGGGAAAACTTCAGTATAGTATCCCCACTGGGTTTGACGTTTGCCGCGCAAGCGCAGAAAACCAATGGTTTTCAAACAAATGATAGAAGCCAAAACGGAATACATGGCAATTTGAAGTGATTGAGTAAGTGACAGACGTAGAAATTAAAGTAATGGTCTTTTTTCGGCAAAATGTAAAACTAACAATAAAAATTGCATAAAAAGCCGAAAAAAGTTAACAAAGTAATATTTACCTACTACAATTAAAGAAACAACAATAACATTTCGTCAAAAAGTAACAGAAAAGAAAATGCACTTCAGCCGCTGTCCCTCGTTCACGCCGCATCCCCCTTCGTCATCATCGTCCTGCGTCGACGGAGGGTAAACCTCCGCTACGTCCTTTAAAAAGCGGAAGTAAAAATCGCCCTGCTCGTCTTCATGGCGATACATAAATTCGGCCAAATAAGAATCAAAAAGGGGCTTTTGGCGGTTTCTGTCGGGAAACTTGGCTTTTACTTGCCGCCAAATGCCCTCAATCGTGTTCTGGCAACCAGTTTCCGGATCTTTAAATGTTAATGAATGATTAACAGTCAGATGTTGGAATCCTTCGTTGTTTAAACAATCTTAGGCTTTCCAACAATCTGAATAAATCGTGGTCCCTGGCTCCACCCGATTACGAATGATGTCACTTAATGTTTCTTTAGACCTATTATCTACAGGAACCAAGAAACAAGCCTTTGTTTCTCGACAAATACCACCAAAAACCCATTGTCCATTCATATGTTTTCCGCGATTATACTTCCGTTTTCCAGATTTCGACTCGTCGATTTCCACTATCTTTCCAACGCCGCCAATCTTGTGTCGTCTTCGGACGAAGATCTCCACGCACACCTCCCGACAGAGATTGTACCAATCTACAACCGTGGAGGAAGCGATCGGTTGTAGCTCGATCAGCACAATCCTCTGTGTGTATTCACGCATCCAAAAGTAGGTCAGGAAGAAGATGGTCCTAAGGGTCATTCGTGAGTTGGCAAACCACGACCCCTTCCTAATACTTCTCTTGATGTGGCGGTCGTCAGTGTCAATAATTCATCAGAAGATCAGAACTCAGTGTAATTTTATAAGAATAAAAACACGTTACATTAACTATATTTATTTACTCCTATATATACACAAGTGAACACGTTAAAAGTTATAATAACAAAGCAACCGTTGATGTTTAAGCTCTTAAGTATCGTTAGTAACTGTGTTATAATACAACGGTGCTCTCTACTTAAAAATGGTTTGGGTCGCAGCCCTAGCACATCCCTCTCTAAATGCTAAACATATGTCCAGTTATTTTCCACATCGTCCGCCGCCGAAATTATGCATCGCGTACTTCTAGAGGATATAAAAGTTGTATGGGACGTCTTAACCTAATACCATTGTTACACTTCAAAATACACGCCCGCATTTTGCCGTTACGTCCGGTGATCACTTCTTCGATCACCCCCCATTTTCCAAACAAGGCGCCTATTGTCATTTCCGTGAATCAGCACAACGTCGCCAATTTTCATACTACACTCGCACACATTCACATAATGATGAGCACTGCGAAGCTGCTGTACGTACTCAGACGACCATCGCTTCCAAAAGAATTCAACGGTCTCCAACCGATGTCGCCATTGCTTCCTTAATTCGTTACCTTTGATGATCCCAGTTGTGTTAGGTAAAGTTGTAGCGTTAGTACCCAACAGAAAATAGGAAGGTGTCAGTGGTAGCATCTCCTCAGGATCCGTCCCCATATAAGTAAGGGGTCTGGAATTGATTGTGGCTTCAATTTCGGTGATTACTGTCAGCTGTTCTTTATTTAAAAGAAATTTTCCAATCGAAGATCGTAATGCATCTTTGACAGTTTTTACCAATCGCTCCCAGAAGCCTCCCCACCAGGACGCCCTATCTATTATAAATATCCATTTTATGCGTTTTTCGATCATTAAATTATTTAATTCTGGACTTGATAACAAATCCCCTATCACGTGGAAATCTTTAGCCAATCTCTTAAATGTTTTGGCATTATCGGAATAAAATGTAGTGGGTATTCCACGACGAGCCATAAATCTTCTTATTGCAAGAATGCTGGTTTCTACTTGCATACTTAATATCAGCTCCAGGTGAAGAGCCCTGGTTACGGCGCAAGTAAACAAAAAAATGTAAGCCTTCTGTAGATTCCCATTGTCTTTAACATGTAGGGGTCCCGCAAAATTCAAGCCAACTACCTCAAAGGCTCTTACCTGAGTAACACGGTCTCTTGGAAGTGGTGCGAAGACAGTTGTAGCAGATTACACACCTCGATAAAACGGACTTGATTAACTGCCGTGCCCGTATTACCCAAAATCTTTTCCGTAGCTCGTATAATGTTCCATTTACTCCTGTGTGGTGTAATCGATTGTGAATGTCGTAAATCAGTAATTTATTCAAATATGCACGATTTGGTAATATTGTTGGGTGCTTAACGTTAACATTTTCACAGAAATTTTACAAACGTCAACCTACGCGCAACAGTCCATCCTCATCCAAAAAAGGATTTAAAGTCACTATTTTTGAATCGCGATTCAGTACACCATTCCGTTTGATACAGTCAGTTTCTGCACGATATTGCTTATATTGAACGTCTTTTATCAAGATGGCTTCGGCTTTCGTTCTTTCTTCGACACTAATTTCCCCGTAAATCCGAGCATCTTTATTTCGTACGTTATTCACAAAAGTTATCCGTTTAATTCGACAAATTTGCAGTTTACCATAGTTACCGTACCGCAGAAATCTAAGAGCGTCTTTGTCACGATCATTTACTACAATTTGCAGAAATTCCTTTTCAATATCGGCTATTAAGGCAATACGACCTACACGAAAATTCAACAAAATGCTCAATAAATCCGGATTTAAAGTACACCCATTCTGAAATGAATCGCTCATTGATTTTGTTTTAGGCAAGTTCGCGGAAGCATCAACAATTCGCACTTTATTGGTGTTCTTTTCATCTCGGAAAGCTGGTCGATGTGGCATGTAGTATTCGCGATCACTTTTTTTGTAATCTTCTTCGTTAACCATTTCCGCGAAATCGTTCACTAATAATTGTTTTTCTTCACCGTTATATTCCTCAATTTGTCCCAAATTAGTAAGTTTGAGTTTCAAACATTCTGCACGCGCACACGAACTTATAAAGTTATTATTTTCTACTAATGGGTCATCCTTCCAAGGCAAATCAACCACGTATCTGTTACCCTGCTTTCTCACACAATGTTTATTAAAATCATTGGTAACGTCTTTCATTTCAATTATATTTTCCTTTATACCCAAAGGCTCCGAATCCCACAAACGTTTGACGTATGCGTCGTTACTAATTACCGACGCATATAGAACACTCTGCAAGTTCTGCTCAATTGTTGAATTAATTGGAACCGGTCCGTGCAGCGCGTAGCCAAATTTCGTTTGCACCGCTAATAGTTTTTCGTTAATTCTTTTGCTTCTACCCGACAGTATAGCCCAATAGTTGTCTGCACCGATCAGAACACTTATGCCCTTTGTCAACGTTGTATTTGGTGATATGTAGTCGGCTAATTGTAAATTTCCATAGTGCACTTGCGTTTCTATCGGTGCCCTTACAAGATCCATACAAATCTGGGAAACTTCCACGGCTTCCACTGTTATTGTGTTGTTATTGTACTGACTTTTCATTTTTATCAGTACACGGTTACAAAGACGTTCCGGCACAGTAACAGAATTTCCAAAGGCTGCCACACAAATACGCTGTTGTCCGATTACAGGTAAACCTACGGACCTAGAAACTTCTTCTTTAACAAAACTCAATTGACTACCTCCATCAATTATTAAACGTATAAATTGTTGATTGGCTTCGAATCCGGCATAAACGCATGCTGTTTGAAGTAACACAGTTTTACAAGTATTTGCAATTGAACTTGAGATCGCCGCTGAGGGCAATAAATTAGCGGTCGGTTCTTCAATTGACTTAGCCGAGATGGGTGCACTGTTTTGTTTATGCCAGCTAGGGTCGCACATCGTAATAGCATGCCTTCCCTTGCACATTTTACAACGAATATATTTATTTCGACAGTTTCTAGAATGATGGCCTGCCTTTGTGCATCTGAATCACCGCGAATCATCCCTTAACAGATGCTTTTTTCTATCCAAGGGCACATCTGCATCGCACACTTCGGTTTTATGATCCTTTTAACAGAAAAAGCACTTGTCTCTGAATTGCCCCTGATTTCGTTGAATAGCCACTAAGCTGGTTGCGGTTTTTTTGAAACCGTCCTTCTGTTGGTTGTTCCAGTTTTCAGATTTATTGGGCCTGTCACTTGCAGTTTCCAACGTTTGTTCCAAGGATTCCATTTCATTTTTGACAAAGAGCAATAAATACTTCACTTGCCGGTCCAACCCATCGCTAGAACTACCGGAAGCACCAGATGCTGTTCCGACAATGCAGTATCTTGGGACGCTGTATTGTTCTTCTCCGAACGAAAATAATTGAGGCGCATATCGGTGGGTAATGATTTAATTAGAGAGGATTTTAGTATTGCGTTATAATGAGACGATGGAACGTTTAACACTTTTAATGATCGCTTGAAGATGTCACAAGAAAATAATTTTTCCGTAGTGTTGTAACATCATTACGTGACTTCGCCTGCTCTAATTTCGTCATTCCTTCAAAGTACTGCTCTATAAGTCATTCCGTATTGCCAAACTGTTCTTTCAGGATTCCAAGAGCTTCCTCATAAAAGGCAGCTGATGCTTTCCCAATGGCAGACATTCGCAAGTAATTAAAGCGATCGCCGTCATTCAGATTAGGGTTTTCATGAACTGCACTTTTAAATTGGGACCAAAACGACACCCACACTTTTGGATCGCCATCGAACTTAATTGCTGCAATTTAACATTGGTTACCGCATTTCGCACAGAAGATTGCAGTTCGTTCGCTCCGTTTGCTGCGCAGTTCAAATTGGCACTTGCAACCTTTTCGATACGATATTTTAACCGTGCCGTTAAGGCTATCGCAGCTTCATCATAATCGATGATTTTCTGCATTTCTTTTTCGATATTTTCTTCCTTTAATAAATGTTCAGCCGCTGCATCTGCTTCTTTAAGGCCTTCATGTGCCACGTTCAATTTACTGATGGCTTCGTGGAGGTCTTCCTCACTATGTTCACCTACTAACAATGCGTTGATATTGTTTATAGTTTTCGTTAGTTGCGTTCGGCGCACGTTACGTTTCGTATGTTGCATTGTTATTCTTGTTTTTCATTCGCGTACACGTTACAATTTCGAATTCCGATCGCGATCGCGTAACTACCGACTCACGATTCCCGGGTATCGGTACCAAAATGTCAATAATTCATCAAAAGATCAGAACTCAGTGTAATTTTATAAGAATAAACACACGTTACATTAACTATATTTATTGACTCCTATATATAGGTACACAAGTGAACACGTTAAAAGTTATAATAACAAAGCAACCGTTGATGTTTAAGCTCTCAAGTATCGTTAGTAACTGTGTTAATACAACGGTGCTGCCTACTTAAAAATGGTTTGGGTCGCAGCCCTGGCACATCCCTCTCTAAATGCTAAACATATGTCCAGTTATTTTCCACATCCTATCTTTCCAACGCCGCCAATCTTGTTTCGTCTTCGGACGAGGATCTCTCCCGACAGAGATTGTACCAATCTACAACCGTGGAGGAAGCGATCGGTTGTAGCTTGATCAGCACAATCCTCTGTGAGTATTCACGCATCCAAAAGTAGATCAAGAAGAAGATGGTCCTAAGGGTCATTCGTGAGTTGGCAAACCACCACCCCTTCCTAATACTTCTCTTGATATCGTGGCGGTCGTCAGCACGGCGTGACCTCTCATCTCCACTGAAAACCGTCTCCTTCACCACACTTGTTAAGCACCATCGGTGACTGGCACTTGGGGCACTTATAATTGTTGGCGATTAAACCGTGCTGCTGTAAATGTAGTAACACACCTATTTGTTCTCGACTAAAAAGATCGCCGACCTACTTTAAATTAACAATATTGGAACTGGCCATCACAAAATGTACGTTTCACTAGTACTTAAACCAGACCAAAAGATTCACGTATATGTTAAAACAGTAAAAATATGAAACGTATTGTTAAGTACACACAAATCTGCAGCTAACCTAAAATGATAGCTTCTGCGCTTGAGGCAGAAGTGGTCTACGATACTGCATTTTAGCCCATTCTTTTTTACATGACATTTCACTTTTTATGACAGTTCTGATCCGTTGAAACGACGGGTTGAGAGCCGCTGACTTGCAGAACCATTGCGCATGCGCGAAAACTGGGGACGCTATATTGAAGTTTAAGGGCAGGGTATACCCTCAATTTTGAAGAGAGAAAACAATTTTTTATTCATTATCTAAATATCCTAACTAGTGTAACACCACTTAAAAAACATCATTTTCACTTGCAAATTATTAAAATAAAATATTAATGCTGCAATTTAATTGGATTAGGAAATAGCTTTTCATACATTAACACGGTTAGTTTTGATTCGAATTAGTTTTTGTTTTAACCTGTATATTAAGTACAAATTACTCTAGGGTATGACAAAATTGTGAAACTTAATATATATTACAAAGCCATCTTTAATCGATTTTTATATTTTAATTAAACAAAATTGCTCATACTATCATTCTAACACATCCCTGGTTCCTTTTATTTTTAGTTATACCCTAGATTAAATGGTACTGCATGCGCTCGTATTTTTAAAAATGCTCTGCTTTAGTTAATAAAGTCAAAAATAAGAGAAATCGATTATGAAGTAGCACCCAAAATATTAATAGAAAAAGAGGTACCTTGAGAAAAGAGATAGACTAAGACGGGTTTACCTCAGGCATTGCCATTAGGAATGGGTCGATATAATCTTCTCAGGTAGAAAGTTGATAAGCAGTTTCTTGGTCAAAATAAAATCCTAAAATTTTAGTGGACAACATTTTTGCCAGGGTAGCTGGCCTATCAGATCTGAGAAATGAGCAACCTACATTTTGGGGTCGCCATGGATACCCAAATACAAAAAAAAACTATCGGAACTTTCACTTCAAACTTATAATTTTGTAGGACGCAGATTTAATTACTTCCGGGCAAAATTTTATGATAGTTACTCAAATTTGTTGCTTGGACATTTGGACTGGGTCCTTAGTATAATCTTCTTTGGTAGAGAGTTAATGAGTAATGTCTTTAGCAAAATAAGTAAACAATTTCAACAGAAATGGAGGAATAACTAATAATTAGTCAATAATAACAAGAATTTCAACAAATAAGTGCTTCAGTTCACTGTTGGTCTTGGTAATGCCTAATAGAACTATCTGTCATACCGTGGACATTTTTCAGTGCGTTTTAATTTGTTTCGTGCTTGAGGACATTTTTTTATATATTATTTTGGACAAAATGCGAAGTACGTACATAGTGAGAAAGCGGGGGAGGGCTTCAAAAGCACAACGACAACGAAGAACGCGGGAAGAAGTGATTTTTTCCATTAAAAACTCTGACAACATACATAAGATGCACACGTTCCTTATTTTCAAAAGTAAGTTTGTACATATTATGTGAATAATCTGTTTTTTTACTTCCCTATAGTACCACAAACCACCTAAAAAAGTGGTTTTTGTGGTCCGTGTGTATACATGTGTGTATGTATGTATTGTATGTGGTCAAGAGATATCCAAAACGGCTGGTCCTATTCTACGAAATGTTAAATTTAGAGATATATTAAAAATTCATCGGTAAAACCAGTTTTTTTACAGGGCTAAACGCTCTACATTTTCTTTTGTTTATTTATTTACCAAAGTCGATTGTGAGACTTTTAGAAATTTTTGAAAATTTCGAGTTTGATGACCTATTAGGCTGTTACACATACTTTTGATAGTAAATACATATTATGCAAGTTAGTCATTGTAAAGCTATTTTTACGGGCATTTAGACTATAGAATAAAATATAATAGATTGTTCACTGAAAATCGAAAATTAGTGTCACTCTTCCGGTATAACCGGAAGTGATCCAAACTCACTCTCTACATATTTATATTCGGCTTAAGTTTAAGAAAGTCTAGGCGGTCATTTTTTCGTTTATGATTCTAGTGTGCTGTGGTGTTGCTTCTTTTTCGGAGTTTAAGCTTTGTTTAGGTAATTTTTTAAATTAATTGCAATTTTTCCGATTATAGCCTTCCAGAAGAAGATTTGCCGGATTTAGAGATAGAAGCAGATACAACATCTAATACCGGCGTAAACAGTCTCACCGGAAATCGTATCATTGACATAAACTTTTTTTTGTTGGAAATGAAAAAAATTTCTTATCATAACAAATGCACTATGGGAAAAATGCATTTCATCAAAGAAACCAGAAAAGGAATTTCGTCGACGTTATTCTACCATTTCAGGAGTTGCATGTATTATAGGACTGCAAACAAAAAAAATATTATTTATAGGTGTAAGAAATCAATTTTGTTGTATCTACACTGCTGCAGAAAACCAGAAAACGATACCTCGACCTCATCAATGCTTTAAAAATTATAGCGGCTCCTCGAGCAGTATGGAGCAAAATATAATTGTTCAGGGTTTTAATGAAAGCGAAAAGCAGTACAGTCTTCGATATAAATACGTAATTGGTGATGGCGATTCCAGTGTGTATACGCGGATTTTAGAAAACGTTAGCTATGGTAGATACGTTCTGGAACTTGAGTGTGCGAATCATGTAATCCGAGCGTTTACCTCTCATTTATAGAAACTTGCAACAAATACAAAATATGCAACATCAGTGCGACGTATTATAAAATCTAACTTACCAAGGCTTAGTATAGCAGTACGATCGGCTATATCTAAATCTCAACAATCTTCTACTAAGGAACTCTGCCAATGAGCAATGCCGAAGAAAAACCAACGAGGAGGAAAACTTCATTCCGCTTTTAGGTACCAGTCCGGTATTAGAAGAAATATACAAAATTATAGATTTTGCTGTAAGAAAAGCAAACGGATGAACCCGAAATGTCACAACAAATTACGTAGAGAGGTTCATGTCTATGGTTGCAAAATTTTCAGTTGGAAAACGAATTAATTATATTCAACGAGGATCTTTCCAACGACGGTGTAATGGAGCTGCTTTATCTTTTAATTCAGGGCCATCTTGGCATAGGCAATGCCTATTAAAAAATTATCATCTTGATAATTTCTGCAGTTTAAGAGAGAAAAATGTATATACGCACGCTCTACACAAAAGAAAAAGAATAGAAGAAAAGTAATGACTGATAATGATGCAAAAGACTACGGCCCTGATTCAGCTAAGCCAGATTTCACGGAAGACGAATTGGAATCTGAAAAATTAAAAATTTTAGACCATCTGAAAAGTGAAGACGCCACTGCAATCGAAAAACTTACAATAGGACAACATGATAACGTAAAATGGCACGAGGCTCGTCGAAATCGACTTACAGCATCTAGCTTTGGCCGAATTTGTTTACGAAGAGCTACTACATCTTGTCATGCATTGGTGAAAACGCTGTTATATAGTTCACGAAATTTAACAATTCGCGCAATAATCTATGGTCGTTTTAATGAAAAAAATGCTCTTCATTTATATGAACAAAAAACGAATTCAGAAGTTGTATCGTGTGGATTGTTTATTTCGAACGATTTTCCTTATTTAGGTGCATCCCCCGATGGACTTATTGATAAAGATGGACTGGTAGAAGTAAAATGCTTATATTCGATTCGAGATAAAAAAATTCATGAAGCAGTTCAAGACAATGGTAAAATGTGTGTTAAACTAGAAAATGGGAAATTATGCCTAAAGGAAAATCATATGTATTACTTTCAAATACAGGGACAACTTAATATTTTAGAAAGGGCATACTGTGATTTAGCTTTGTACACCGACGTTGATCTCCAGATAATCCGAATTGTAAGGAATGAAGATTTTTGGGAAAACAAAATGATACCAAAGTTAACAGACTTCTTTATGAACTGTATTTTTCCGGAATTAGGCGATCCTCGCATTCCTAGAGGTATGAAAGTGCGTGATTCAATTTCTATTATTAATGCACAACATAAAAAACCAACAAATAAATGGAAATTTTTATTTGTATGTAATTATATCTTTTATGTTACTCTTTAATGAATAAAAGTATATTTTTAAACTAATTTTTTTCTTTGTGTTAAATACAATTTTATTCATAACAATTAAATATAAAAAGTATGTTTTAAAGCAAGTGTTAATAGTGATTAGCTACTTATTAGCTAAACCTACAAAATACCTAGGGGCGAGGCTATTAAGAGGTTACACAATAGCGGTGAGTAATGATCCTGAGTAATAATGCCCCTAAGGTGCTGCTGGGTTGGTTTTTATGCTACGTGTTTATTAACGTAAAAATTATTGCAAATAGAAAATGTTGTGTGTGTTGCCTATATCCAAAGTTCTCAATGTTAGAGATTTCAGACGGGTATGACATCCCCTTAAGCCCTTTTCACATCATCAGCAGGGCATAGACACACATTCAAAACCGCCACGAATGTAGTTTTTCGTGGCGGTTTTGAACGTGTATCTATACCCAGCTTATAGCTGCGCTTATACATACATTCAAAACCGGTACGAATGTACTACATTCGTAGCGGTTTTAAACGTGTGTCTATGCCCAGGCAATCACTTCCAATGCTATTTGAAACGTCAAACACTTCCGTCAGAAACTTTAAACATTACTTGACGTTTAAAAACTCAGTGCCTGCTTGAAAAAAATGTGCACTCTGGCCATGGCCTGCTGAATTGTGCGACAAATGTCAAGTGATATTTGTCACACAATTCAGCAGGCCGTGCTTCGGCAATTACTGTCCTTTGACTCAAATGTTTACAGAAGCGCTTAGAGAATACAACTTTTGTTATCTTTCTTTATATCCGGGTGTCCATTCTCAAAGTCGAACATAAGCAATTAACATTAGTGCATTCACTCGTTCTTCATTGAAATAATTCAGTTTTCTGTAGATAATTTTAACAGACGTTGACAGAAAATACCTGTTTTTTCGCCAAATAATTACCAATTTTTTTGACAAATGCTATCGAACTTGAAAAGCAAGGCATGACATATTTAAAAATTCACAAGTTTTAAATTAGTATTTTAAAATAAAAATCACATCTTGAATATTATTATTGGTACCATTTGATGCGTAATAATTTTATCTTTCCATTGATATCATTACCTTCCCTGTAAGTTGAATTGCCGAGCAGGAATCTGCAAAAACGTTCAATACAATGTTAATCGCCTATGTTCGACTTTGAGAACGGACACCCGGTATAATTCTTGTGTACGTGTGTATGTCACTGAACTCCTCCTAAACGGTTGGAATGAAATTTTGTGTGTGTGTTTGAGTGGGCCCCTGGATGGTTTAGATTCACAATTTGACCCGGTAGGTGGCGCTGCAATCGCGTTTTAGGATTTTTTCAAGAATCCGCATCAGATTCTGAACATATAACCCCAAAACGTTCACTGGCCGGTGTGGCGATTTCATCATAATCTGAAATAACTTCGGTTCGAACCTCTGCTGAATTGTCTTCATTTACTTCGTCTATATAATAAATATTAAAAATAATTTAAGAAAAATAAGAACGCAAAAAATCAAGTAAAATTCAGTTTCTTACTTTGGACGCAGTCGCTGTCATAAATAGTATTCAAACCATCGACTTGTTCTCCTAATATACCTTTCAACTTTGTGTCTATATCCGTAAAATTAATAGTTTCGCAAGATCCCCCACCCGGTTTTAAAATTTCTTGCCTATTTTTCGAAAATGTTTGCTTTGTAGTCCTTCTTAGGTTTGCATATTTATCTGTGAGGCCTTTCATTTTGCGATATAAAGTGTGCGCGTTTTGGCAATTAAATTCTGCCTCAATCCTCTTCCACGCTTCCTGCTTATCTTTCCAGGATATAACGCCCGATTTTTTATTTTCAATAATATGCTTATCTTGTACCATTAGGCTCACAAGCAATTAATCTTCCTCTTTAAAGAAATTGCCAGATCGCTTAGTTGAATTACTCGCACTTGTACTCGTTATGCTAACTACAAAATTTTTTTCCATTTTGATAAATCTTACATGTTTAATATATTTACTTACCTAAGAAATAATTTTTAACTAAAATGACGATGAACAGAAATTACAAATTTATACGAGGTAGAGTCAAATGAAAACCTTAAAAACGTAGTTAAACAAAATTTATTGAAGCAATGTCAAAAACAAATATGTCATTTTTCGACGTAGTCCCCATTACGTTCTATGCACTTCCTCCACCGTTTTGGAAGCGCTTGAATACCCGAAGACAAAAATTCTTTTGGTCGCGTGCGCAGCCACTCATGCACCGCTTGAATCACTTCATCATTGCCCTGAAATTTCTTCCCACCTAATGCTTCTTTAAGTGCACTAAAGACATGTTAATCGCTTGGGGCGAGGTCAGGGGAATAAGGAGGATGTGGTAGACACTCAAACTTCAAATCTTGGATGGTTGCTACCGTTGAACGTGCTGTATGTGACCTCGCGTTGTCGCGCTGCAAAAGAATGGCAGTACCCAGAAATCCGCGCCTTTTGGTTCTAATGGCAGGCTTGAGAGGGTTCTTTAGGAGTACTGAGTATGTGAAACTAGTAACAGTAACCCCATTAGGCATGTAGTCCTCCAAAATTGCCCCTCTTGCATCCTAAAAAAAGGGTCAGCATAACCTTTCCTGCCGAGCGCTGTGTGCTAAATTTCTTGGGTTTTGGCGAAGAGGTGTGACGCCATTCTTTGCTTGCTCTTTTGGTTTCGGGTTGATGATAGTGCACCCAGGACTCATCCCCAGTCACAATCCTGGCCAGAAAGGCGTCTCCTTCTGCTTCATACCGTCGCAAAAGTTCTTCACAAGCATCAACACGTCGCAGTTTCAATTCTGGAGTCAATTGCTTTGGTACCCACCTGGCTGACACTTTACGGAACTGGAGGATGTACAGAACCATGGCTCATATTCAAAACTTCAGCGATTTCATCAAGGATAACCCGACGATTTTCTTTCACCAAGGCTTCAACTACCGCAATCGATTCAGGCGTCACAACACGATTTGCTTGACTAGGTCGTGAAAAATCTGCTACGGAAATCACCCCGTTTTTGAACTTGTTGCTCCATTCATACACTTGCTGTAGTGACAAACATGAATTTCCATATTGTAGCTTCATTCTACGATGGATATCAATGGGTTTCACCCCCTTCACTGTGCAAGAAACGAATAACAGATCGTTGCTCCTCCCTGGTGCAGTGCTCTAGTGGAGTTGCCATTTTTAAACTGTCGCTGTGTCAACATTTTCAATTGTTTCTATGATATGTCATTAGCAAGGCCTTCTACATATCGAAAATAATATTTCTGCCAACTTGTAATGCAAAGTTCCGTTCGGTACATTTTTAGAGCACTTTTAAAGTTTTCATATGACTCTACCTCGTATATTGCTGCTAGGGATCATCTATCCTCAATAAGACGAAGTTTCTGTCTTACGTGTCGCATCAGCGTCTGGACGTTTTCTAAGTCCACTTCCCTAACTTTTTGAAAAATTCTCTGCCGCAAGTGTTGTTGATTCCGGATTTCCCAACCATTATCAACAACCTTTCCTGTCAATAGACCCAAAAAGTTTCAATTGGCCTTGCCAGTCCAAAATATGTAATCGTCATTAGCAAGATGCTGATTAATAAAGACAAGCAATTTTGTTAGGTGATTTCAGATATATACTTCAGCATCTATTGCCTGATCTCTTACAGATATGGCACCAGACCTAAGCTTTGTCAGAAAATGTTGCTTTCTCTTTGTATCTTACATCACTAGAGGTGTCTTCAATATTATCTGTATACAAACCTGCATTTCCAGAAAGTTCTGCATGGCTAAAGGTAATATATTACAATGACTTCTGTGCACGAGATAATTAATGTAATTAAAAATGTGTAAATAAAATAAGTCACCACACAATATTTAGTTTTACTATTTGCTATGATCAAACTGACTGATTAACTTATTTTGTTGGGTACGCCAAATTAAGAATTATTCTTATGGTAGTTTGCCCTTTATTTAATCCATTCATCTGATACAATAACTTCGCTAGCTCATTTGAAAACAGAGACATGAAAAGAAAAACTCAAATTCTCGGATCTGAGGTTCCTAAATTTGTAAGTTTAAAATTTTAACGGTACGCCACTGAAAAAGTGGACTGGGGATCTAAAAAGGAGCGTACTGCACCGTCGCTATTCTGAAATGTCAAAATCTCGCACAAGAAGTTCAAGTTACCTGTCAGCTCGCATGTAAACTGAATCATCAAGCAATTAAATGAACAGATTTTTTTACGGTAAGATTTTGAATAATTGCGCCTTGAAGTAGCGTCTTATCGTTCTATTGTTTTTCAGGCAAATCTATCATTGGCCCATTCTAAAAGGACGCTTAAAACTGCTTTTGTTTACTGGGACCTCCAACTGACGATTTATTTCGCAAATCCTGGGAAAACACACTTTTATGATTTTCTTGTTCTCCAGGTCGTAATTAAGGTATGATGTGATTTTCATGCCAATCGCGCGGATAAAAATTTCATAATAAACTAACCTCACATCCGTAGCAGTCGCAACCCCTTTATGGTAATCTTGGCTGAAATCTGCGCCCCCGGACTGCTCGGACTGCTGTGCTGTGTTGGGACCTGGTGTGCGGCGCTGCCGGAACAATCTTGACACCCTAGGCCTTCCCACGATGCTGCAAATTGGTTCTGCGGGAGCTGGTCTCGTAGCCGTTTCTGCCAAAGTCGCCTCGGAACGAAAAATAACTCAAGTGCGTGGAAAATCTTGCCTCCAATTGTGTTTATACACTGCAATTCGCTGATCACGAGTGCCATTTTTGTTTAAATATTTTTATGCCTTCTATTAAAATTCTTTATTTAAAGTCAGAGCAAAAATCAGGCTCTTTCACCAATTTATTCAAAACAATTGCCCCTCTTGGTCGTTTTTGACAAAACACTGTCTACAAATTTAACTTCAGGAAGTTCAACCATGTACCATTACACAACTTATAAACTAAATTAACATATTTGATAATTTAATTACAATTTCTTACATACTAAAATTATTGTCTTTTGAATTGTTCCTTTCTCATCGTTTTAATGCGCCACTCACTTGATTTTCCTGCATTAACACTTAAATGCCCAGTTTTTATCACTACACTGAATCGTTTTTTAATACACCAATATTGTCTCATTTCCTGCTATTTGAATTCCATCTAATTTCTTGCCACTGCAATCTCTTCAAATTCCCAAGTCTTGTATTTGCATGTAATAAATGACTTGCCTGGCTTTTCTATGTTCTTTGCCTTATCTTTCTGGTCATTCTTATTCTCACCTTTATTCTAAAAATGTTCATTTCCTATTCATTCCCTAATGACTTTACTTTCTACGCTTCCTTTTTTAAGCTGTGTCTAACTTGAACTTTCTGTGCCAGTTCCTAATTAATTCAGATTCGGCTTCTACTTTGTCCAAATCTATTATATTATTCTTAAAATTATATTGCTAAACCCAATACACGGAATTTGAGTTTCCATATTTCTGTGCCTATTCAAATACAATTAATGCCATTGGCCATTTATACCAGTGTTATTATGATTTGGCAATTTATGTGAATTTTCTTAGATGCCTGCATTATTACAACTCTGTGCTTTAGTGATTTGATTTGTTATTTGCTTGTACTGCAATCCGAGCTGATTTGAGGGCTAAATACCAGTGCAATATTTCTCTTCGTCCACGACAATGATCCGGTTGTTGGCATTTCACATGCACAGTCACAGTTCCTAATCCGGCAAGTTTAATCATTTTATTGTCAGCCCCTTTTGCACTACATTCTCTCAAAGTTGTTTTATTAGTCCTCTCTCTTTCACTACAACAGTATCACTGTCAGATAAGGCCTGCTCACAAATAAAACAATAGGGGATTTGCACAAAAAATCATACCTCAATTTTTATTCGTGAAATTAGTAGTATATAGGGTGTCTCAAAATTGACGCCCGTGCTTCCGGGATTTAATTCAGGGGGCTAAAAGAAATCGAAAATGAAAAGTGGAAAATTTTCCGATTGTCATTTTTTATCGAGTTATTGATGAAAATGTAAATAATAGCTTCTATCGTCCAGTCGCTCCAATTTGTTGTGTAACATAGTTCAATAAGGTGGCTATGGCGATGTTAAAAATTTATTAATCGTTCTGTCGTATTGATAAGTATTTCCTTCGGTTTTGTGTGCTTACCTGTTGTGCATCCTGAAGATGTCGTAGCTCGTATTCACGCTGCTGTGTAGTCAATAGACGAAAATATGCTACAGAGCGTTCGTACTTCAATGATAAATCGTAGGAATGTTTGCCTTGAAGTAGGGGGCAACCTAACACATTTTGTGACAACAGATGTGTAAAATATCTTGTTTTCAAATATTATTCGTTTTTAATAAAGTTTAAAGTTTATATCTTAAATTTTTGTTTTTAATTGATAACTCGATAACAAAAGACAAACGAAAAATTTTCCACTCTTTATTTTCGACTTCTTTTAGCTCCCTGAATCAAACCCCTGAAGCACGGGCGTCAATTTTGAGACACCCTGTATATGGTAAAGAAGCATAAAACTGAAAAAAATAAGTAATTTAAAGCATTTGCTATTGCTGGTAAACAATTATACATTGTTATAATTTTGAATTTATCACGTGACAAGAAGCTTGCCAGTGATTGGTTGTGACGTAGGATGACGTCAAATAGTGCGTCCGGCGCAGATCAGCGACCACGTGCTTACTTGCAAGATAGTCGTCTCGTGTTGTGTCCGCGTTTCACGTGTTTTGCGATTTATAATTCGTTATTCGACAGTTGCTTTTTGTAATAATGGCAGATCAAGACTTCACTAAAGCACAATCTGACAATTTACCAATTGTAGATGCAATTATGGTGGCAGAGTATTTTAAAAATACTGCAGACTTTGCAGTAGGAGAATCCAGTGGTGTCAAAGCTGATAGGTAAGTACTGTAACGTATTAATTTTTGCGTTATAAACAGTTCACATAATACAATACTCTATACTAATGTAATAACTGTAAGTAATTAAAATAATTATAAAATTTTAGATCCGGGCGCAGGTCGTACGGAGATGCTGCTATCGGTTAGGTGCAAGTTTGTCACACGATAAACATTTGCACTGTTAAAGGGAAAATTACACCGGAGCATCGAATTACCAAAGCGCAGTATAATGTTACTATTAAAATTAATGAAAAGTCGAACAAAATTATCAGTGTAGAATGCCATGATTGTGCTGCCTCAGAAGGTTAGTAATTAATTTTATTAAAAATAAGTACCTACTTTATTTGTTCAAGAAAAATCAATTGACAAATATTAATCAATAGCACTATTATAAAGAGACTCTTGGTCTTCGGCTGTAATTGTTATTTCTGCTCTAAGGGCATACTCACAGATTACAATATGAGAGAATGCCACCGTTGCTCTGGTCACAGTATAAACATCAATCAGTAGGGACAGCTAGCTTAATTTTGATGTCAGATTTCCAGTACGCATGTCAGTGGTTTGGCGGTCCTTCACAAATTTACCGACCGCGGCGCGGCACTCGCTTTCCGTAAGCGCCGGTGCGGAAATCAGCTGTAGCCAGTTATGACAGTTTGTTGTTGTTAAACGTTTTGAACTAAATTTCGAAAAATTAGTTTTACTGGAAAATACTTGATCAGACTTCAACATAATATTCACTTCAGAATTTTAAACCATCCTTGTGAAAATTTTCTCCACATTTATTTAGTGAAACTGTATAGTAGAATGAGAGTATTTTATTCCCTTAAATGTATCAATGCCAATTTCAAATTTACTAATAGCAAAGGTGAAAGAACACATAGGAAAAAAATAATTTGGCAACATGCATAGATTAGTTTTCGTCCGATTATGATACCAATTTTTAGTTTCATTTCTTACTTTGGAATTTTGAATAAATATATGTACCTAGTGTTATGTTAAACGTCAACACGTTTATTTAATTTATTTTAAAGAGTAATGTTTGGAGTACAGGGGGCAAATTATTATTTTATTGTAAATTATTTTTAGTATTTTAATATTGGGTTGTAATAGGTTAACCAGAGGGTTATAAGTTTGTTTTATTTATCCAGTTCTTCGATCAACTTTTTCTTATAACATTTTCCTCTAATATCAAAATTAAAGATACTTCTCTCTTTTGCTGTTTTCACATTTGATAATTTATAAACACCCCGTATATCAAATTTCAAATTTCTCCATGGCACTATGGTTTTTATAAGAAGCTAAAACTTTTATAAAGAATGACTTCTGCGAAAAATAAAAAATAAAAAAGTTGTCCCTCTTGTAAACTCAATCCGAAGACATACTGTCTTAATGTGTCATTTATACAAATATTTAAAGGTAGAAAACGGCATATTATTCATTTTTCTCGTAGTTACTACCGTCAGAATCGCCAGGATAGTCTTTGGTAATGTGAAGCATGTGGTCAATTTTCAAATTTTAGCGCTTTTTCTACTAGCGCTATCTAGTGACAAGTTAGTGAAGGACCGCCAACATAGCCATGTTGGTTTTAAAACTTGACATAAGAACATCAAAGGGGCCGACGCTAGCTGTCCCTACTGATTGATGCTTATACTGTGCTCTGGTGCTGTAAATTTTTGGTGCGCCATGATTTCTATGTAGATTGTTGTTGTTGCTAAATAGAGTGGTAGTGTTTGTTATACTGTTTAGCATCTCTATAGGCCCTCGGACCATAACAACCAATGAACAACATAAAAATATTTTTGTATTAACACATTTTACTATTATTACTATGTATATGTAGCTCATAAATAGGTTCCTAATTTAGAAGCTACATGCAAATTCGAAATAAAATATAAACACTGCAATTTTTAGGTGGCTGTAAGCATTCCATTGCTTTCGTAATGTGGCTTCATCGGAGGAGCGAAGAACCTTCCCCAACTGAAGTGGAGTGCTCTTGGAAGAAAAGCCAGCTATCCAACATCAGTGCTTCTAAAAAACAGCATTTAACTTTGACAGATTTTGGGGAAATGAAGGAATTGTCTTCAGATGAAGACAGCAACAGTTTTTTCAGCGAGCTCGTGAAAACCTCCAAGCAGCGAAAGTGCAACAGCCAACTTCTCAAACATTTTAGTAGTAATGCAACTATTAGCAATTTGGGTTTATTTCAACTGCTAATAAGCTATACAGGAGAAAAAGATACTCAAAAATTTTTGAGTTATTGCACTGAAATGATGTGTGAGCAGTATATTCAAGAAGCCATAAAAAATACAGAGCAACAGTCAAATAATTCCCTGCGTTATGGTAGAATAACAGCATCAAAAATTTATCAAGCTGCCCACTGCAAAAAAGCCGATGGTATTTTCGTTGAGCAAATTTTAGGTGTACAAAAGCTACGTGATACAGAAGCAATGCGAAGGGGTAGACTTTTAGAGGATAGAGTAATTCTCATTTTGGAAAAAAGATTAAATCGCCAGTTTAGTCGTACAGGACTTCATCTTTCCAAAACTCATCCACTGAGCGGTGCATCTCCCGATGCTGTGTGCAGTGATTATGTCGTAGAAATAAAATGTCCGCAGTCAAAAAAGCATTTCATAATTATATTACTCAAAAGAATACAATAACTGCAAAATACAAGGCACAAGTGCAACCCCAAATGTGTTTATGTGGAAAAACAAAAGCCTTGTTTTGTGTAGCGGATCCAAATTTTGAAAGTAATGACCAAATTACATAAATATTTGAAGATTTTCAAGCTGATTATACAGATAGCATTATAAGTGCTGCTGAAAATTTAAGTGATTATAAGGTTTAACAATAGTATACCGTGTGAATAATGTAAGATTATACATTGGCAACTTTATTTTAGTATATTAATCAATTTGCCCATGCTAGTAACAATTGTCGGTTTTTTCTGTAGTCACTGTCACAGAATAATACCGAATGGCCTGTCGGCTTAAAATTCAGCTAGTTTTTTCTTTCTGCATGCGTGAGTTCTGGTGGTGTGCAGTCAGCTGTTTTCCATATTTTACACGTGTACCTGAGGTCAATGACCCTGTAACAACCCGCAAGAAATTGCGGTTGTAATTATAAGACTTATAAATTTTAAGTTGTCAGAAGAAAGAATAAATCAAAGCCGCCCCTGCATAAATTACAAATATAGCAAACGCGAAAGTTCATTTGCCAAAGAACGGAAAGATACATTGTCGTAATCACAAAAAGCGGTTGAATTACATCCGGTGCTCATAAAGCTAAAAGATTTCTGAGAATAGAGAATGCCGATTTGACACTTAGCGCAAACCCGCGTGGGATATGCCGAATTCGCAATCCTAGAGCGCGAGGGCAGTTCGCGCGTCCCAGTCTCGTGGAATAAATTAACCCGTCGATCACATTTTTGGGTGAAAATTTTAACTAAGTCCTAATTGCAACTTTTTGATCTAAACCTTCAGTGTTGTGTAGTGCCCAACCAGATATTCAAGGGGACCATCGGACTCCCATCCATTTTAGCCGAACTCAATTTAAATTATAACTAAACATCGGTCGCGCCGTTTAAACTGAATAATAATCAAATCGAGGGAAAGTAGCCAGCGCAGGAGAAACAGGTCAGACTTAATTATTGTTATTTACCATAACCAAACCGAAGAGCCGTTGCTAGATTTATTCTTTCCTTCCCAACCAAATTAATGTCATAAACTTTAAGCGTAATTCCGATCAATTCTATTCACGAAACTATAGCAATTTAAGCATGGAGCCGTTTGGGCGAATGATCATTGTAATTGGGCAGAATTGATACTTGTTTTTCAATATAGTGTTATATTATTCTTTGGCGTTTTATTTTATTGAAATTGGCTTTACAACCCCTAAATTAAGAGCAGGGTTCAGCGATCGAGTTATCCTCCGAAGAAGCGAAATTTGTGGTCTAAGAGGGAAAACTACCCCTAAGACCTCCATAAGGGTTGGAGCCCCTAACATAAGGGTTTCAATACTTTACAACCCCTTATAAGGAGGTTATGTTTTCTTTGTGTAAGTGGTTTTAAAATATTAATTTAATATGAGTGCATAGAAAAGATCTTTTGGTGGCACATGGTGTACTGTGCATTTCCATATAAATTGCATGGACTTTTAACGTACGGATTATTTCTGTTCAGTTTAAAATGTAGGCGCATAATTTTGAATTTACCGCCTCTGCACACCACTAGGATCATGGCGGACCATTTCAAGGTCCCAAAAATTGAGTATGCTGACATCAAAAGCGCCGACACAGAGAGGCCATTCTGATTTAGGGTATTATTCTGTGTCACTGTGTTGTTATTTTGTTTACAAACACCATGGTAACGTTACGTAAATTCCCTATGTCTAATTTTGCATAATCCAGCCATGTGCAGTCTTACATTATTCTCACTGTATACATGTAATATAATGTAACATAATAGTCCTACAAATATAATATTTGCAAATAATATAGTACATTATTTATCTACAATGGTTGCAAAAAATATATTGATATGATTGTACTGCAACACTTATTACCATAAATGATTATTAGGAGGTTGCTTATTTACCCTTTATAAGAGCACCTTGTAAATTAACAAAACCACACACTATTTTCATTATTAAATCTGTGTAAGGCAATAATTTGTTGTCGATGCAAGCATGCGGAGCTAAATACTGAAATTCTCTTATTCTACGAATTACTCGTTCAATATGAATTCGTAAGCTGGCTATGCGTTTCGTTGCTATTACTTCAGCTTTACTACTTTTACTGCCTGATGCCACACTAGGTGGTCTAATTAAAGTGCAATTCTTTGCTACTAGATGGTGTTCAATATGCTTAAAGCCTCTGTCGGCCATTATGGCTATTCCAGGTGGCAATATGTCCAAAAATCCACTTTGCTCTACTATTACAGCATCTGAAGTTCGACCTCCAAAACCCGTTGAAATGTAATTAATAATGCCATCGGGTGTAGCTGATACTAAATATTTTAATGTATTACACTTTTTGTATTCCGACCAAGTTAAAGATTGTTTTATTGAATCTGATGGTTTTTGTATTTCTATCTTTAAACAGTCGATAATACAAGCTACATCGCTATAACGGGCACGAAAGGCAAAAGGTAATAGTGGCTTTAGAACATCAGTGGAAGGAAATAGTATGCATTTTCTCATAAATTTTGAAATTATTGGCACTGATTTTGAAAATATTCGAGATGCAGTACTACAACTCATACCAAAGTCATCTGCTAATGCTGCAAATGTATCTCCAGTTCGAATTTTTTTCAATGGCAAAAGTATGTTAACTATATCTAGTTTACAATATTTAACCAACAGATCTACTACAAAGTAGGTGTCTTCTGGCAATCCAAGATACATGCGAGATTTGGAAGCCATGAGATTTAATGTACACTGCAAGGCCATTTTTTTATAGGAAGCTGCAACATTACCGGTGATGTCATCATCCGTGTGATTCGATGACTCTGAATCATACGATGGTGAGAAGTTTGTTTCACTTTCATCACATGAAGATGCTGAGGTACTATCAAGATCTACTGTCATATCTGGTGTTGTTTCTAAAAACTCTGGGAGAAATTGCGGCTTTGTTGGTGTTGTTGCCGAGTCCACGGTGGAAAATTTTATGGGGGAAGTTTTTATTGACTTTCCAAGGTGCAACAAATTACATTGAATATGTTTGCTGCGTACCATGGGTCGAGCTGTAACTCCCACGTTTTTTGTATTCGTACTACATGATGTGGCTTCAGATGATTGCGTTGGATTAGTTGACATTTTTTGATGGAGCACTACAGGTCCAGAGGACAACTCCGAATCAACAACTTGCTCTTCGTCAAATGTAGTAGTGGTTGAAGTAGATGGTGGAATGTTCCTGAAAAAAGAAATTTCTTGCCATGTTTCATTCGATGTCGAAGCCATTGCTTTCTCTACTAATCTTCTTTTAGCTCTCTTTTCTGCGACTACTCTTGCAGGATGTGAAGAAGCTCGTTTCCTATCATCCTGGCAATTAAAAATATGGGGTACAATATGAGGTTTCATTAGTTTTCGACCTCCCATTAATTTAAACCTCATAAATTAAATATTATAAAAGAAACTTACATTAAAATGATCTTCACAAACATATAATTTCGTGTTTCTCATTGAAATATCTGCTACATTTCTCCTGCACGCTTTTATCCATTTTTCTCGCCGATGTTTTTCAGCAGGCGCCCTGATAAAAATTTTGTCTGTTGTACTTGCGGAAGTACTTCTGCACATTGGAACAATGCAATATTTATAAAAACCGGAATCCTGTTTTTGCATTGCCATATTTTTATATCAATTTTAGAAATCAGAACTATCCTGGATTCAAAACGTTTTGTTACGGCAGACGGTGGTTAAGCCGGTTAGTGCAACTGTCTGCGCTTTAACAAGCGGGCGGATAAGATTTTAGTACTTATATACGTCACAACTACGTCACAGCGAGCGCGCGCTCTTTAGCTATTTCAAACACAGGATTTTGGGCGCGAAACTTGGTATGCTTATCAATTATTTATTAGTTGATATATTGCTTTAATATTTTGTAGTTCCTTAATTTTAGACTAATGCATTTATTTGGACCGTTAATAACAGTTGTAGAATTTTATGAAAATCCCCTATTGTTCAAATCCGTCATATTAAATCACAAACACAACTGTAAACTGCAGACGTAAAACTGCATAATGAGACGAAAACACAAATAAACGTCGTGGCAGTACTGAAGTGTATTGTTGGTAGCACTGTCGGTGTATGTCCAATTCGAGGTTAGCAGGTTAGGTTTTGTTTGTTATTTGACACAAACGGACACAAGATCTAACCTAACAACCTCGAATTTCACGTAGACTGACAGTGCTATCAACAATAAACTTCAGAACTGTCAAACATATAACACGTATCACAGGCGACCCTTATTACAAATTTATTCGATTTCTCCATATTTCATTTTCTTATGGTCCTTGGGAAACGTATTCCCAGTAAGTCATATTTAGTTATGTAAAACTGACCTGTCAGGTATACTTTTTAAAATTCGGTTATAATTTTTGACAGTTGACAAATACACGTATAGCTAAAAATGTTTGTCAAAGATAATAGATATTAACGATACAAGTTTGATTATGAGCATCTTAACGAAACGAGTTTGATTGCCAAAACGAGGCGGTGAGCCGAGTTTTGCGGCAATCAAACGAGTTTCGTTGTGTGCCATAAGCAAACGTGTATTGTTCAATATTTTATCTTCATCAATAAACTCTGGTTCAATGTATAAAAAGAGTGCGGTAATATTCATTACCGCACTGAGTGCGGTAATATCTATCCATTACCGCACTGAGTGCGGTAATCTCCATTACCGCACTCAGTGCGGTAATGAAGCTCTTAACGATACTAAAATTAATTTGGTTAAGAGGCTATAACAACACGGATGAAGATAAAAAAATATAACCTAATTTAAAAAGGATACATGACATTTTGGTAAGTCAGTTTCACCTAACTAAACTTACTTTTCCGAAGGAACAGAAGAAATAGATATATTTCTACTTCTATCCGCCACCTAAAACCAGGCAGACATCGGAATTAATTATCAGCGACTTTAAGAGGGTATAAGAAGATGAAATATTTTCTTAATGAAATGACGTAACTATTTTTATGTCGCTGGCTCTTCGACTATAACATCACATTTAATTCATAGGACAAAATGAAATGTAACAATGTTTATAACAAAAATTGATCTGGTACTTTTCGGTCAATGTAGCGGTCTGCTGTTCCAGGAAAGCGCTAGTCATTATTGGCCCACCCTTGGTTCGGATTCGGCCTCGCGTCCGTCGTACGTTTGAACTACTCGCATAAAAATTGACAGATTAGTGAACGCCGCGAATGCGGCTACAGTGCGCGAATAAATGCAATTTGTTTACTCCCAAAATTAGGGCAGGATTATAAGATGCAGTACATATAGTCCTAGTAGAGAGGCCAAACTAAATTAACTCGTCAAATAACGATTTTCGTAGGACTGAGTAGGTTTATACCGACAAGTGGTATCTTCTTATTCGGTGGTGTTTCCTGAGTATGAAAAATCATGTTGTCGCTTTCTCAGCTTGTGGAGTGAGGAGCTATGACGCCACAAAGATGGCCATTCTTGGTTCCAGGTTTTAGTACCGAAAACCAGGGTTTAACCCAAACATCCAAAAAGAAAGTTCTACCCAGCAGCAAACTGTTTAGTACCCTCCTCTTAGTAAGTAGTAAAAAGTTGCACAACATTGCGCGTCGGGTTTAGGCGGCGAGGGGGGTGGAAAGCTAGAAAGGTGGTAAAATGGTAGGTTTCAACAGTTTTTCGCGAATATCTCGTTAACTATGAGATTTAGCGCAAACTTTATCTTATACAAACTTAATCTATATTTAATTTACAATAAAAATGGTCTTATGCACTTTTGACTTCTAGACAAGAGTTACGGAGATATTGAGGGGGCAATGATGTCATTATTTTCTAGTTAGCTTGGGATTCATCGTAATCACTTGAAAATGAGTATGTTTCGTTAATAAAGAATATGTTTCGTTATAAACATATGAACATATGAACATTTGTATGTGTGTATGTATTTATTTACGCCTATGTGTATGAATCTGATAATATATCTACATTGCTCCCCTCCTTTGTCGTTTTTATCTTCATTTTGCCTATTTTTCCTTTTAGATAATTCATGGTATCGTTTTCCTCTTTCCCATTTGAGCTTTTATAATTAAAGCTACTTAAACTACCTCCATCTTTTGTCATATTTTCCTAAAAATATAAAACCATGTGGATAGCATTGAAACAAGGTTGACTACAAACTTTATCTAATAATAATAGGGGAGGGGTGTACAAAATGACATACATTTTATAAAACTAGACAAATTTAATCAAAACATTGCATTTTTCAAACGAATATTAAACAAAACATATAATAACCCTTTCGCAACATCTTAGACGAGTCTTTACCTCGATAAAATAAAACACAATTTTTTTGTAAAAAAAATCAAAATGAACAAGAAAAATTCATTTTACCCCACCTGGAGGGCATCAATATTTTTTAATATATTTTTAGTCTGTACAAAGTTCACAAACAAAACTTTTTGTTTTTTTGTCTACCCCGGCACATTCGGCATGTACCCACTTTTGACAGGAACAGCAGCGTAGCCACAGTTCACCTTGTTTGGAAAATTTATACACTTCTGTGCAATAAATGCAAGCACAATCGTCTTCATCTTCGTCGGCAGGAAAATCCTCTTTTTCTGTGTCTGACTCGTCGGGCTCTGCAAGGACTTTTCTTGATACCATCCTTTTTCTTTTGTCTCGAATTATCAGTTTTGGTTTGCTTTTTTCTTTGGCTTCTTCCAAATTTGGGGTAGAGTTTAAGACAGAAGTTCCCTGACGTTTCCTTGGCTTTCGCTTTCCCTGGCCTGAAACAAATGATCCGATCGGAACTGAACTTAAAGCAGCCGGTGTAACCCAAATTGAAACTCCACTTGTTGAATTTTGCAAGTTTTCCTGAGTGGCTGTAGGAATGATGAGGGAAGGTTTTATGGCGGAAGCATTTTCTGAACTAGGTCCAGGTTGAGCATTATTATCGGTAATGCCATTTGTAGCCTGTTGGACATAACCATCGACTACAATATTTGTAGTTTCAGATGCTTGAAACGTATAGTCAGGGAACACATCGCGGTTTATTGGGTAGATGCCTGTTTTAGCAAATCCATGAGTGGCATTCTGGACTGTAGCCGCCTTTCCATACGCTTCATTTAGCAGACCACCAATTTGAAACTGTGTCACAACTCGTCCAGGATGAGCTTTGAGCCATCTGGTTACTTCTTGGTCATAATACGTCTTGAGTGGCCCAAAAAATGCCACATCGAGAGGTTGCATTCGATGTGTGCAGCGAGGTGGTAAACACAAAAGCACAATGCCATTTTCTTTGGCGTTCACAAGGGCATCGAGATATTTATGACTTGAATGTCCATCCACGATTAACAAAGCCTTTTCAGTGGGAGATGCCTTGACATATTTTTGGAAATGTTGCAGCCACTGTAAAAACACTGGGCCAGTCATCCAGCCGGACTCCTGGGCAATGCCTAAAGTTCCTGAAGGTGTATGGTCAGCCAATTCTTTTTTTCATATTTTTCCGGGGAAAAATTAGGGCAGGCGGAATAAAGTTTCCAGCGGTGCACATGCAGCAAACAACTGTTACATGAGAACCTCTTTCAGCGCTGGTGATTGCTCCTACTTGCTTCCGACCGGCTGTAGCAAATATTTTCTGCGGGCGCTGCACTGCAGATAAAGCAGATTCATCTGCATTGTATATCCTCATAGGGTCGATATTTTCTTTTTCATGATCTGGTCGAAGACCTTAAAAAACTGAGCCACTTGAGGCTTATTAAATGCCTGCGCTCTCGCTGCGGATGTAGCTTCTGGTTTACGCAGTGTCATATCTCGATTTCTTTTCCGAAATCATCTTAACCAGACCCCTGTGAAGTTAGCACCACAACTTCAAAAAATGTTATTTTTTTCAAGAGTTCCCGTTGCACCGCAAAGAGTTCTACAGTTCCTTGCTATTTTTAAAAATAGTTCTATGTATTTAAGAGAAAAAAATGTGGATCGAAAATTTGGGGTGCTAACTTCACATTTTCATCGGACAAATACCACTATAACTCTTTTTCTGTCATACTTACTGAAAAATGTCATCACACTTTTCGATAGAACTCGTCGGGGTGCTACTAGAACTCTAACAAAAAAAAAAAGATTTTCGAAAAAAAAAATTTTTATTAACCAGAAAAAGATATCTTTTTAATTTTTTTAAGTTCCGGTCGTTCTAATTGGAGTTCTAGTAGCACTCCGGCGAGTTCTATCGATAACTCTAATAACATTTTTTGATAAGACTCGAAGTAAAGAAGTTCCGCTTATTTTTGTGTTAGCACTTTTACAAAACGACCAAGGCCTGGAAGTAATTTTTTACAGTTCCGGCAGTTCTAATAGGAGTTCTAGTAGCAATCCGGCGAGTTCCATCGATAACTCTAATAACATTTTTTGATAGGACCGGAAGTAAAGAAGTTACGCCCATTTCTGTGTTAGTATTTTTACAAAACGACGAAGTCCTGAAAGCATTTTTTTCAAAGTTCCGGTAGTTCTAATGGGGGTTATAGTAGTACTCCGGCGAGTTCCATCGATAACTCTAATAACATTTTTTGATAGGACCGGAAGTAAAGAAGTTACGCCCATTTCTGTGTTAGTATTTTTACAAGACGACGAAGTCCTCAAAGCATTTTTTTCAAAGTTCCGGTAGTTCTAATGGGAGTTCTAGTAGCACCCCGGCGAGTTCTATCGATAACTCTAATAACATTTTTTGATAAGACTTGAAGTAAAGAAGTTACGCTTATTTCTGTGTTAGCCCTTTTACAAAACGACCAAGACCTGGAAGTAATTTTTTACAGTTACGGTAGTTCTAATGGGAGTTCTAGTAGCACTCCGGCGAGTTCCATCGATAACTCTAATAACATTTTTTGATAGGACCGGAAGTAAAGCAGTTACGCTCATTTCTGTTTTAGTATTTTTACAAAACGACGAAGTCCTGAAAGCATTTTTTTCATAGTTCCGGTAGTTCTAATCGGAGTTATAGTAGCACCCCGGCGAGTTCTATCGATAACTCTAATAACATTTTTTGATAAGACTTGAAGTAAAGAAGTTACGCTTATTTCTGTGTTAGCCCTTTTACAAAACGACCAAGACCTGGAAGTAATTTTTTACAGTTACGGTAGTTCTAATGGGAGTTCTAATGGGAGTTCTAGTAGCACTCCGGCGAGTTCCATCGATAACTCTCATAACATTTTTTGATAGGACCGGAAGTAAAGAAGTTACGCTCATTTCTGTTTTAGTATTTTTACAAAACGACGAAGTCCTGAAAGCATTTTTTTCAAAGTTCCGGTAGTTCTAATCGGAGTTACAGTAGCACCCCGGCGAGTTCTATCGATAACTCTAATAACATTTTTTGATAAGACTCGAATTAAAGAAGTTACGCTAATTTTTGTGTTAGCACTTTTAAAAAACGACCAAGGCCTGGAAGTAATTTTTTACAGTTCCGGTAGTTCTAATAGGAGTTCTAGTAGCACCCCGGGGAGTTCTATCGATAACCCATAATACCCGTAACCTTTCAGTTCCAGTTCTATGAAAAAAATTCCTTCGAGTTTGCCATAGAACACGCCAAAGTCCCACAAGAACTTCCGAAGAAATTTTAAAGAAATTGCTTCTAGGATCTAGTCATTTTGTAAAAGTTTTAACACAAAAATGCGCGTAACTCTTTTACTTCGAGTCTTATCAAAAAATGTTATTAGAGTTATCAATAGAACTTGTCCGGGTGCTACTAGAACTCCTATTACAACTACCGGAACTGTAAAAAATTACTTCGAGGTCTTGGGTCGTTTTGTAATAGTGCTAACATAAAATAAACGTAACTTTTTTACTTCGAGTCTTATCAAAAATGTTATTGGAGTTATCGATAGAACTCGTCCGGGTGCTACTAGAAGTCCTATTAAAGCTACCGGAACTGTAAAAAATTACTTCCAGGTCTTGGGTCGTTTTGTAAAAGTGCTAACATAAAAATAAACGTAACTTTTTTACTTCGAGTCTTATCAAAAATTTTATTGGAGTTATCGATAGAACTCGTCCGGGTGCTACTAGAACTCCCATTAGAACCACCGGAACTTTAAAAAATTAAAAAGATATTTTTTTCTGGTTAATAAAAATTTTTTTGAAAATATTTTTTTTGTTAAGAGTTCTAGTAGCACCCCGACGAGTTCTATCGAAAAATGTAATAACATTTTTCAGTAAGTATGACTGAAAAAGAGTTATAGTGGTATTTGTCCGATGAAAATGTGAAGTTAGCACCCCAAATTTTCGATCCACATTTTTTTCTCTTAAATACCTAGAACTATTTTTAAAAATAGCAAGGAACTCTAGAACTCTTTGGGGTGTAACGGGAACTCTTGAAAAAAATAACATTTTTTGAAGTTGTGGTGCTAACTTCACAGGGGTCTTAACCAGTCTTTTCCTGCAGCCCTTTGCTGAATATTAAAATAGTGCTCAAACCCATTTTTACTGCTAAATTGTAGGCTAACTCCAATACGTCTTGTCTTATGAGTCCAAAGAACCTTGATTCTAGCAGTTTTAAATGCTCCACCAACTGCCGTTCTACTTCTACAGGAAATGTGGGTTTAAACCTGCCCAGTCGTTTTTCGCCTTTTTTAAAGTCTTATTTTTTTGCAAGGCATGTCTCCCTAGAGTTGCTTGAGGTATGTGGTAAGTTTTTGATGCCTTGAGCCACCCCATTTCACCATTATTAACAGCTTCTATTGCCTTTAACATAGAAGCAGGATCCCATGATTGCCTACTAGATTTTCTTACGTAATTTCTTGGAATTATCTATAAGAAAATGCATATTTTAATACGTTGTATTATGATGGGGTAAAATGACATAGTATGTCAATTTGCCCTCCCACATTCTATGTCATTTTACCCCATATGAACCTTATGTAAACAAATGCAATTTTTGCCAAAACAAGATCCCGCTTAACAAATCTGAATAATTCAATTCTAAAAGCAACAATCACATAACTCAACATAAATATTCCAAATTACCAGTTTATCGCAATAAAAAGTTATAGCAGTTTTTAATGTTTCACGACAAAAACTTTTGGCGGTTAAAAATACTATAATCGGACGTACACTTACTCTGAGTGACGAAGCGGTACTAAATATAAAGGAGCATACCTGCTACCCATTCCGCAATAGCATATTCGTTTCCGAGCACTTCCGAACGAAAATTCGTGTGTATTCGAGCGCTGTGTCATTTTGTACACCCTTCCCCTACATGCTTTTCAGTAAATTCAATGTTCTTCAATGGAAAGTGGTATGTACAACGTGCATGGTACTTACATAATAATAAATTACAGCAATCAGTAACCTAAAAATCGTTAAACTCTTTTTCATGTTGAAGATTATCTTTATCGATGCCGTCGTCAATAATTAGTGCATCTCTGTTGGTGCACCTATGTCCGGAGCAATTCTTGCACTTATTTGAGCATTTCTAGCCACTCTGACGACGCTCACAGTTTCTGACACACCCCGTATTACAAGTGCAAACAATGAGGGATTTTTCAGTATCCGCTGCCTTTGTGGTTGCAACTGGACGCAAATAACCACCAATCCTTTTCCAACCCCATTTTAGTGAATCTTTATTGACATTGAACCATTGCTGCACTTGATGGCAAACTCTATAAGAGCGTTGTTGTCCAGCTGCTAAAGTGGGGGAAAGTACAGCCAACCTCAAATTTGTGTGTACAGGCTCCTTTGCGATGGTCTGCAAGTAACATTGAAGGCGCAGATTATCCAAATTATCTGCATTTCTTGATGCAAATATCGAAAGGAAGAAATGGTTCCAGCATCAGCTAGCGCATCTGGGTCTGCATTTGGGTTGTTAAAAGTCAACAGCTTTGTGTAAAGCTCCTTGTCACTTTGCACTTTTTCAGAAGGCGTTATTTTTCCCTTTCTATAAATTGAAGAAACGGTATCACATCCGGCGAAAGTGTAAGCTGTCAAGAGAACATCCTTCATTTCCCCGATACCACGCTGTATGTGCAGTAAACTTTTTCTTCTTGATTACCTTTCTTCGGTACAATCATCTTCAACTGTTTGTTGGCTGGAGCATGAACAACCAACAAGACCAATAAATCGGTGTCATTGCCAATTACGATAGCCTTTTTTTCTTCTTTGATTCGTCAATTGCTGTAAAAACGATCTTAATGTCAGCACCACCTTCTGTCTGAGTCACTTTGCAGCCAGCTTTGCTGTTGTGTACAGTGATTAGGGCAATCAGTTGCATCTTGTTTTTAGTATTAGTTAGAAATTTTGCTTGTCCAAGAGTAACATTAATTTCATCTTCCACTTTCACTTCAACATGTGTAGTAGTGGATGATGTGCGCAAATGTACGAGTATGTCGTCTTTGGTGCTGGGTGCTTCACCATAACCATCTCACCTCCCCACTTCCTTGAACCCTTTATATAATACACTTGGAACGAATATTACGAGTTCATAGGCGCAATTTTTGAATTTTTGCCAAACAAAAAAAGATACATTTTTACCCCCTCTTTATCTCCGCAATCCTTTACTGGACTGCAAAAATACATAAGACCATTTTTATTGTAAATTAAATGTAGATTAATTTTGTAAAAGGTAAAGTTCACAATGAACTTCACAGGTAAGGAGATATTTGCAAAAAACTGTTAAAACCTACCATTTTACCACCTTTGTGACGTCATAGCTCCTCACTCCACAGGCTAAGAAAGCGACAACAGGAGTTTTTCTACTGAGGAAACACTCCTAATTACGATGGTATCACTTGTCGGTATAAACCTACTCAGTCTCACGAAAATAATTATTAATTCTCTTGGCCTCCCTACTATCCAGGCAATGGGTAGTTTTACCACGCAAAAAGTTGTAACCAAATGAAATTTGGTGGGATCGTAAAATTTACTGTCCTGATCATAACTCTAAGTTTTCGACCTTGGGCGAAGACCGCTCGCGCCGCCATCTTGGATAGATAGCGACCAGTTTTGTAAATATCTCCGTTCCTATTGGTCCTACGAAAAAAGTAAAGTTAAGAATTGAAGACCATAAAATTGTACATAAAATATGTTCTCTAAATTTGTTTCGTCAGACCAATAGTTTTTAAGATACAGCGCGCTAAGCGGAAACGAGTAATGGTAATGTAGCGGTGGAGCAGACTTGTCCGTACAAAATATAATGCAGAAAACTGTGCAAATGCATTTGATAATAATAGATATTTATGTGGAAATTATAAAAGAAAAAGCTGGGAAGAATTGGCTACAATCAACGCAAGACCGAAACGAGTGGAAAATGAAAGAGGAGGCATACGTTCAGGAGTGGACGATGAAATGCTGAGAAAGATGTGGAAATTACTTTGCACGTATCAGTTAGCTCACACTTAAGCAGACAGATGCAGAAAAAACGCCCCACCGCTACATTACCATTATTTTCTTGCGTTTGCGCGCTGTATCTTGAAAATTATTAGTCTAACAGAAAAATGAATAGAATATATTTTATGTACAATTTTGTGCTCTTCAAATATTATTGCACTTTTTTTTCGTGGGACCAATAGAAACGAAGATATTTGCAAAAATCTGGTGTGATACACTCATACAACTTCCTTTTACAGTGATCTTATAATTAGTCAAAAATTTCATTTTTAATTTTTAACCATTTGTCAAAAATTTTCAAAAATTATAAATTCTACAAAAACGGTACAAAATAGAGCGTTAGTTGAAGAGACAAATTTTTTATAGAATTTTAAGGTGAATTAAAAAATGTAATAATATACCGGGTGTTTTATTTAAAATAGGAGTTAATAAAAAAAATTGAAAAAAAACAAAAGAAACCCACTTTAGAAGTATTCAACTGGAAAACCACCTATCTCACATCAATACACATTAAAAATGTAGTAAAAATGTAAAGTTTAAAAAAATCGTTAAAGCCGTTTTTGAAAAAATCGAAAAAAACTGAAAAATCACAAGAGTAAACACCTACTTCCGGTTATGCAATTTTCTTGAAAAGCTTGCTGTCTCATCTACATAGTACACAAAACTTATATATGAAGTTTCAACTCGATACCTCTTTTCGTTTTTGAGATATTCTGTTCACAGACAGACAGACAGACACACACACACAGACACACACACACACAGACAGACCAATGAAAAAAATATGTTTTTTGGGTTCAGGAGACTCTAAAACGTGAAGATCTGTTGAAAACTCAATTTCGATTGTTTGGGGTGAATCCAATACTTCCTTTATTGTAAAAGGAAGTAAAAATACAAAGAATGCATATACTATTTATATTTTTAGTAAATCACAAAAATACTAACAATCCTGGCATTTAAACAACAAAAAAACACAATAGAAAAAGATTCATAAAATAGTTAATTCTATACGTCAAACTCAAACTAACAATTTAGGAAATTAATAGGTACAACTTCGCTAATCCGGACAGAAAAAAATTTCCTCCTGTCCGGATTTGCGAATTTTATGGATTACGGAAATATTTAAAAAAAATACACAAATAAAGCAGGAAATATGTTTTTAATGAATTCTAACTGTTTTTATGAACAAATAACAAAACTATATTCATACAGAATCATTTTTCTTAAAATAAACACTAATTTTTTGCTGCTTCGCGTTTTCGAAAAATTGCGTACTGCCCTTTCCTTTCAATCTTCTTAATAAAAGAACATCTTGAATTGGAATGTTATTTTCTTCTGCCCATTGAATGCATTGAGAAAATGACCGAACAACATCGCTATGCTTGATTTTATTACAAAATTAGTCTACAAACTCACATTCACACTGGTTAATATTATTCAACTCATTATCGTCAGCTTTTGAAGCCTCCAGAATTAAATCTTGATCCGTAAAATTTGCCATCTTTTCATTTTGCCCAGTTGCCCAATTAAAAACTTCCTCAGAACTAACTTGTGGACCAATAGAATTCAACATTTCCGTAATGGCGTTTAAATCTGTATTTGCAGATTCAGATTCCCACTGTTGTTTCAACTGACCCAAAGGAATTTCATCCTCTTCATCCCATTGTTCTCTTGGCCAGAGTGGCGTCCAACTTTTTCTGATATTTTTTTCTGTTATACTTTTCCATGATTGATGCAAGTTCATGACAGCCTCCTTCAAATTGTAGCTTTTCAAAGTGTTTGTTAAATCATCGTCTTGAGATATTAAGTTCGCCAATAATTTTTTTCTGTACGCCACTTTAATATTTTGCATCAAATTTTGATCCATTGGCTGTATTATCGCTGTGCACTTTGAAATTTGTATCAAAATTTAATACATCTTCTGGTGGGTGTGAGGGAGCGTTAGCTATTAGAAGAAGCGCTTTTTGTGGTAAACCTTTCTCGTTCAAACATTTTTTTACGTGCTTAATAAAATATTGTTTAAACCAGTCCATGAAAATTGTTTGGGTCATCCACCCTTTCCTGCTGGCTCTATACTCGACAAGAAGATCAATGTTTTTAAAACATCTGGGGTGGAGAGATTTGCCAAGAACAAGTAGTGGTAGCTTGTGGGTGTCTGCCGCATTTGAACAAGGCATAAATGTGATTGTATCCTTGGAAACTTTTCTGCCGGGAGCTGATTTTTCCTTTTCATGGACCCAAGTGGTAGTTGGTAAAGTTTTCCAAAATGCAGCACTTTCGTCAGCGTTATACACGTGGCTTTCTGATAAATCCATTTTGTTAACCAACTGTAGGAACTTCTCTTGGAATGGTGCCGCCGCACATGTATCACTAGACACTTTCTCCCCACAAATTTTTAAAAATCGAATTCCATGCCTCTTTTTAAATTTATGGAACTAACCGGAACTTGCTAAAAATCATCTTTTCCAGTTATTTCTCTATAAAAAAATCTGGCTTTTTCACGTAAAATTTCCGATAAAATTGGTACATGAACGTTTCTCTGTTGTAAGAACCAAGTATACAAAGCCTTCTCCACCTTAGGATGATCACCCTGACGAATAACTTTTTTGGAACCTACATACTAGCCCTGTTTTAATTTTTCTAATTTGTATATAACTCATAAAGTCATGCATACCTGGTCCTTGAAATGTAGTTGAAACAAACTGTCTAATTTTATTTTTATTTTGTTTAATGCCATGTATTATTGATTTCGGCACTTTGAATATTTCGGCTACAAAGCGAATACTTTTCCCACTCTCAAGAGAATCTAAAATTTTGCACTTCTCTTTAAGAGTAAGAGTTTTGTGGCCTCGCTTCATTTTAACTAAAAACTACAAATGTATGTACTTACTTTCACTAGCGTCAACAAACTGAGAATGGGGTCACAAAAAAATCGTAAACGCGAGGCATTTGATGTTTTAGTAGAAAATTAGAGGATTTCCTGAAGTTTATTAACGGTTGGGGCACGTAATTCACACGATTTTAAATGTGTCCGGATTATAGAGGTAAATGATACAAAACTGTCCGAATTGTAGTAAAGTCCGAATTACTGGAGTGTCCGAGTTAACGCATGTCCAGATTAGCGAAGTTGTACCTATGTATATATTTTTCGATAACTTAAATTGGAAAATATGTGGATAATAGCACTAAATTTAATGAGACACTTGTCAAATTATCAGCATTTTTTTCAAAATTTGGTTGTCACGAAGTAAATTGGCACTTAATG
The DNA here is from genome assembly GCA_940337035.1 of Agriotes lineatus. Classification (NCBI taxonomy): domain Eukaryota; kingdom Metazoa; phylum Arthropoda; class Insecta; order Coleoptera; family Elateridae; genus Agriotes; species Agriotes lineatus. The sequence continues at coordinate 43,328 of CALNHX010009722.1, forward strand.
CACTTAATGTCTAGCAATACATTTGGCAAAGCCACACTCGCATAAGTCCGTACTTAATTAGAAATGACAAAAGCCTTCTCACTGCATTATCGGTTAAAATTTTCTTTGAATGTCGTATCACAAGAAACATCGATCAGTCACATTTCTTCGTTTGTGGATACAACAGACATGCTTCGCATTGCATTTTTCTATAATATAATTAATATTTTTTTGAACACAAAATAAATGAAGTCCGTCATTTTGTATAAACAACCAGGCGTACCCCTTGGAACCACCCCGTATACCTCTAGACGTACGTCTACCCCTGGTTGAGAATCTCCATACAAGTTTATATTATACCTAATTGTAAGGAATTCTATTTAAAAAATCTGGTGTGATACACTCACACAACTTCCTTTTACAGTGATCTTATAATTAGTCAAAAATTTCATTTTTAATTTTTAACCATTTGTTAAAAATTTTAAAAAATTACAAATTCTACAAAAACGGTACAAAATCGAGTGTTAGTTCAAGAGACAAATTTTCTCTAGAATTTTAAGGTGAATTCAAAAATGTAATAATATACCGGGTGTTTTATTTAAAATAGGAGTTAATAAAAAAAATAGAAAAAAAAACAAAAGAAACCCACTTTAGAAGTATTCAACTGGAAAATCACCTATCTCACATCAATACACATTAAAAATGTAAGAAAAATGTAAAGTTAAAAAAAAATCGTTAGAGCCGTTTTTGAAAAAATCGAAAAAAACTGAAAAATCACAAGAGTAAACACCTACTTCCGGTTATGCGATTTTCTTCAAAAGCTTGCTGTCTCATCTACATAGTACACAAAACTTATATATGAAGTTTCAATGCCATACCTCTTTTCGTTTTTGAGATATTCTGTTCACACACACACAGACAGACACACAGACAGACACACAGACAGACAGACAGACCAATGAAAAAAAATATGTTTTTTGGGTTCAGGAGACTCTGAAACGTGAAGATCTGTTGAAAACTCAATTTCGAATTTTTGGGGTGAATCCAATACTTCCTTTATAGTAGTAAAAGGAAGTAAAAAGGGTAGGTTTGGTTCGCCACACTCTTGTGAGCAACCCTGTACAATAAAGACATTTCATTAATGTGCATGTGCATCATTTTAATACCTACAACTTTTATACAAGCGATTTTCATATAACCCTCATAGTTTTAGAAATATCTTCCACCCCCGCATCTTTTCGAGACCCTGTATGTATATGGTGTAACTGAAATGTTTGGCATTATTTTAAGGGCGGATTTTACGTTACAAATTGACAAAAAAAGTTCATTTAAAAATAGGTTCAATTTTCAACCTTTAGGGAGATATTACGGGGCGGGGGAGTTGAAATTGGATTTTTGATTTTATTGAAAATTGGAAAAGGATTTTCAAATTATTGTTAGTGCCTTTACTATTTTCTTTTTAACTACAAAAAACGTTATTGATATTTTCGCAGTATTTGTGGCAAAAACAGTATTAATAGAAGTGAAAATTTAATAATAATAAAAAATTAAAAACACAACAAAAAACACCAGTTCCTTCGACAGTTAAATAAAAAAAAGGAAATTGGCTCTTCTAACTGCACCTATGACATTACGCATTCAGACTGGGAGATATTTTCGACCAATAGAAGACTACTTAAGATTTAAAAAAAATGTATATGGCTTTGTAGTGTTGAAAATGGCAACCCATAATGTATTTGTTTTGTAAAAAACTATTGGTTTAAAAAAAACTAAAACGAGCTGAAATGTTTTCAAGTAAAACGGGTTTTCCAAATCATTTTACCCAAAATTTTTTACGTTAAGAATTTTTAATAAAAACATTTATACGAGTTGCTAATTTTAATCTCTTAAAGCCGTACGGAAAAATTAAAAACCATTTCATAAATAAGCCCCCCCTCCCCCCCCGCTCAGTTAGTATCCCCGTAAAGGTTGAGAATTGAAACTATGCTTATATGAACTTGTTTACCCAATTTCTGAAAACGTTTTTCTTTGCTTGCTTTTTGTTTTCTATAAACATTCTGTATTTTTCATTGGAGAAAACCTTTTTTTTACTCATGAAAGATCTCAGGGTTTATATAAATTGAAAGGTGGTCACCCTAAGTACGAGCGGCGGTGACACTAAGGGCCGGTTGCACAAAGGAAAGTTAACATGGATGTTAGCTAACGCGACGTCAAAGTGAACAAAAACGAATCAAATCTCAAATGTTTATGGTAACTACTAACTAATACATTAGTAAACAAAATTTGATGCGATTTTGTTCACTTTGACGCGATGTTAGCTAACGCCAGACTTAACATTGCTTTCTGCAACCGGCCCTAAAGTCTAGTGTGATAAAACTTTTCAATCAATGTCATATATATAATTCGTTAGGTCATTGATGGGGAAACACAAAATGGCAGTGCTGCCACATGTGGACCGAACGGCACTATAACAAATTATTCACTTATCTTATAAAATAAAGACAAACACATCAGGATGAACTTGGTTTCAGTAACACCCGATATATCTGGACAAGCAAAAAAATTTAATTTTTAGAAATTCCTGCTCTCTGTTTTAAGTAACTTGTAGAAATTGTAAAGGTATTAATAAAAAAAAAATCTTTTCCGCGTATGATGCCTCTAAAAATGTTTAAATCCGTTTAGTTCTATCTAAATTAGATTCTATCAATTATTCCAAGTTCATTGATTTTTGGGTCGCTTTTTTAGGTCTTTTCGCGTATTTCACAGCATTTATCAGGATAAATAAATGGCATGTTTCAATAAAACTGCGAAACGGATTTGTACGTGCTGTGAAAAAACGCGAAAAGACCTAAAAAAGCGGCCCAAAAATTAATGAACTTAGAATAATTGATAGAATCTAATTTAAATAGAACTAATTCATTCTCAATTGGAATCGAAGGCTTGGAAAATATGAAAAAAAGCAAGAAAAATAATAAAAACTCGAAAAATATCACATAAAAAATACAATTTCATTTGTTTAAACAATCAACGCAATAGAAATTTTATTGCAATTTACAATATCACGCGTATTTCATTAGTACAAATCGAAAAACACCGGATTAATTCCGATGAAACCGAATGAACACGCGAAATTCTGTTGCGGTAATCGCGACTTTCAAATGCTGCTGCCGCCATTGTCTTCACTTTCTGGAAAGGCAGCAGTGGTTTTTCTTACACAGAAATTGATGATCTTTCAGCTAACGTTTGAATTTGTATGAAGTTCGATGATACTAGAAAATAGGATCCGAGGGATCACTTATCTCCCTGCTGCCGCTGATAAGAGTTCGCTAGGGGAGTGGCAGCACTGTTTTTTCTTAAAGCCCTACCCCTCCCCTGTCTCGAGGAACAATCAGAATCCTGAAGTTTTATGATACTAAATATGGTAAAAAAAAATTCTTTTTTTTTAATAATTTGTTATAGTGCCGTTCGGTCCACACGTGGCAGCACTGCCATTTTGTGTTTCCCCATCAATGACTTAACGAATTATATATATGACATTGATTGAAAAGTTTTATCACACTAGACTTAGTGTCACCGCCGCTTAGACAGGTATCCGCACCCCCAAACTGCCAAAGGTTGGCTTCGCCAACGGCAACGG
>CALNHX010009723.1:0-46935 GCA_940337035.1 Agriotes lineatus
GATATCAACATTTAAGCCACGGCTACAATCTAAATTTTGAACAGATATACATTATTTATTAAATCTTTTAACTATGATAGTCTTCAGGTTTTGACAACCTTCTATTGCGAATTCCAGCTTGAATTAATTTACGCTATAAGCGTTACCTCTCCAGGTATACCGACAACGCGAATGCTGTAAGGATATATTAATTCATGGTTAATTCAAAATGCAATACTTACTTGCAACCTCCTACACTTAAACTTCCGCTGCTTCTCGATGTATTTTAATACGATCATCGTAGTTCCATCCACTGAACCAATGGAAGTTATAGTTTTCACAATGTCGTATTATATAGGGAGTTCCACAATTCATCGTATTTCTTAAAACAATTTCATATTAATAATAATAATAATAAGAATCTCTCTTTATTTAGCACGTATATAATATGTACACATAAATTAGACGCCTAAAAAAAGAGAGGGCCATTTCACGGCATACAAAAAAAACTATGAATATTTCATATAATTTAATAACACCACTAATTGCATATGCAGGTGCGTGGCGAGTACTGTACATTACGAGTCCGCCCCATCCACGCTCCAATGCTGAGGCTTTAATGCAAAATCCCCAAACAACGACATTAAAACGCACACAGGACGAACTACTACGACGGGGGAGGGACCCGCAGAAGTAGGTATATAAGGTGTCCCGAGGTGACCTTCACACATTTTAATTATTTTAATCCATATTTACTTTTGTCAAGTACTTAGTTTATGAAAACATTATCAACGTTTTTCAGAAATAATTTATACAATTTATTATAATTTCTATTGTTCAGTTGAATGTTATTGTCCGAAATATATTTTTTAAACTAATTAAAAATTTTTGGTAAGTAGTAATGGAAGCTACTCTGCCCCACACTTTTATTTGTTTTTATTGGAATAGCATCAGTTTTATTTCTTGTATTATAGGTATGATTATATTTGTTAACAATTGTAGGATTTTTTCCTACGTGTTTTAGAATCGCATTATAAAATAATTTATTTACTGTTAAAACTTGACTATCCTGAAACAATTGTCGAGTCGGGTTTAGCAATGGTTTGCACAACATTATTTTTAATATATATTTTTGTAATACACTAACTCTTCCAATGCGTAGACCTGTTGCACCACCCCAGCCAATAATTCCGTATGAAATGACTGACTGAACTAATGCATAGTAGAAGCTGTATAATTGCTTCAATGATAATATATTTCGTAATCTTTTAAACATATATATTAATTTTCTAAGTTTGCAACATACATTATAAATATGTGAATCCCATCTCATATGCTGATCAACAGTAATGCCCAAATATTTTACAGATGTTGCTTTTTTAATCTTAATATTACATAGACAATTACCAGGATCACAGTTACTACAAGACACAGAGATTTCAGTAAAAAGTGGTTGCTTAACTTCTTGCAATGTAAAAGTTAAGAAATTACTTTTATTATAATTTAGAGTTAAAATTTTAAATCCAGCCATTTTTTAATAGTATCAAGATCATGCATTGCCGCCTCCCTAGCCTCGCCCCAAGATTCACCCTCCACTACCAAAGCGGTGTCATCAGCATAGGCAATTATTTTACCTCTTATTTTTGAATATTTTAACAGATCGTTTATGTAGATCACAAACAACAATGGTCCGAGAACTGTTCCCTGTGGTACACCACAAGTTACAGTTACAGTTGAACTTCGACACCCTTGTAATTTAACCAATTGTTTCCGTTCTGATAAATAGCTTTTGAATAAGTTTAAAGGTATGCCTCTAATACTGTATTTGTCCAATTTTAATAGCAGAATACTGTGGTTTACAGTATCAAAAGCTTTGGCAAGGTCAAGGAATACAGAAATGCACGGCCTTGAATTATCAAGAGCATTGTAAATCTCAGAGCACAGTGATGATATGGCATCATCTGTAGATTTGTTTTTAAAAAAACCAAATTGACGTTTTGATAGGACATTAATGTTGTCTAAAAAATGCAGTAGTCCTACTTTGATGAATTTTTCTAGTACCTTAGAAATAGCAGATAAAAGTGATATAGGACGATAATTGTTAACATCGTTTTTATCATCTCCCTTGTACACTGGAATCACAGCAGCCGTTTTTAAAGATTTTTGGAAATATCCCTGTGAGAAGCAATTATTAAAGATAGTAGACAACGGTATGCTAATTACGGGAGCAGTACATTTTAATGTTTCAGAAGTTATCTTATCGATTCCAGGAGACTTGTTGTTTTTTAAATTGTGTATGATGTTAGCAATTTCATTTGGGGTAGTTGGGTTTAAAAAAAAGCTCCTTCAGTGGAATTTCATTAATCATGGAGTTCGTGTCAGATTGATTATTTATAATTTTATCTGATAAATTTTTACTAACATTTACAAAATGTTTATTAAATTGAGAGGCAGTGTCATTTTTAGAATTAAATGTTTTTCCATCGACTTTTAGAGAAGTGACACTTTCCTTTTGACTACTAAAGTTTAAACACTCTTTAGCTAAATTCCAAATTTTTAGCCAATTATTTTGACAAGTATGAAGTTGATTTATATAATATGTGTTCTTTGTTTGGTGAATGAGTGAATTAATAGTTCGTTTATATCGTAAGTTATTCTGATGGCTTGATTTTCAGGATTTAAACGATACTGTTTGTATAGATCATCTCTAATACTTATTGATCTAACTATACCATTAGTGATCCATGATTTTCTCTTAGAATTTTTATTGTTAAATACTTTATTATAAGTACATTTATATATTTGTTTATGAAATAACTGCACCAAGTTATCCATACACTTGTCGATATCTCCATTAATAACAAAATCCCAGTCTAACGTTTGGAGATTTTCCGTAAATTTTTTATAATTAATAATTTTTAATGTTCTCACAGAACTACTTGGCTTTTTTTTAAATCAGTGTATGTATTTTGAAATTTTAAATGCAAAGATATCGGATCGTGATCGGTAATTTTTGATTTTAGAACTAACGGGAATATATAGTTGCTGTGAATGTTAGTTTTTACAAAAATATGGTCTAAGCAAGCTTTTTCTCGTGTCGGCAAATTTATACACGATTGAAACCCATGTCGACTAAGTATATCAAGGTAGTCTTGTACATTTCTATCCTGAGCATCTAATAAATCAAAATTTATATCACCAGTTATAATTTAATTTTCAAATTTACAAGATCGTGTTATATACTCATTAAGTTCAAATATAAAATTTATAGCTGAATAAGACGGCGGTCTATAAACTGATGTAATTCCGTATCGTAAATTATTAAGAATAAACCCAATTCTTAGTACCTAACTTATAATTACCGTTAACATTTAAATCAATTAATTGGATTGTGGTGGGCAAAGAACTTTTAACAAAAACTACTACACCATCATTTTGAACATATGAACTGTTATTGTAGTAAGTGAAATATCCTTCCAAATTAAAGCAATTTATATTTTCAACATTCCAAGTTTCACTTAAGACTATTGAATTTACATTCACTTAATAAAACTTGTAACTCATCAACATTTTTTGAATGGAATAAGTTGAGCGACTGTTTATTTTCCGTAAAGTTGTTGACTTTTGTGCTAAAATCTTTTAAATCAATTGCAGTATTTGTAGCAATATCTTCAACATTAACATAATTGAAAAAAATATCCTCGTTCTTGGGTTCCATTAATAAACAAGACAAAATAATATGAATTTATTGTTCAAAGATAAGAAACATACCCAAAAATCAATGTTTTTCTACGAATTAACCGGCATCTTCCTGTCCAAGTCGTCATCCCCATGAATCCTCACACTAGGAGTTTCACTGCTCTGCCTCACAAAAAGTTTACCATTCCTAAACCAAACAAATCTGAAACCGGCATCGCGAGCTGGCATTCTGGTCTTCCACATCAGCTGCTTGTTTTCCGGAGTCAAATGTTCATTTAAGTAGATTTTTTGGCCAATTGTCATTCCTGGAATATTATTATTTGTGATTACCAGATACCGCTTATCAATAAATAGATCACGTTTTGTACGTGAAAGGAATTGGGCCACGATGCTTGAACCTCCACTCCTGTTTATGGGTAAACAATGGGCGATGTCGACATCTTCTTCAGATATTTGAAGTTGTAATTCTTTAGCAATTTTTGCAACTATTGCTTTGCAATTTTCTCCAATTGTCGTCAAAGTTTTACTGCTCACATTGTTATACGAGTATTTGTAATACCAGCTACTGGCTAGTAATTTCGATTAATTATTTAGCTTTGCTGAACTTGTGTGCTTAGATGTAGTAAGAAAGCTAGAGTTAAATATTTCGAGTGAACAGTTTCAGAACGCTATGGATAGAATGTATTGCAGTGATATGCATCACTTAAGCTCTTCTTTTTTATTAATTAAATTAAATTAAATATCTAATTTACTAGCTTCTGCACAAAAATCTAATTCAATCTCAGGTTAGGTTCATGCACTATTAACTATTGTAATAACTGTTATTGGATTTTATAAGAATTGTATGATATATAATAGTTTACTTAATTGCAGTAAAGTTTTTTTTAACCTCCAAAAACATATGCCAATTTAATAGCTTTACATTGAATCCACAATCTTTAAATAAATTAGTGCTCTTTATTCTAATTGATTATTGGTCTGTCAAGTCAACTCTTTATATTTTAATGACAGATACCTGCATTATTTCACTTAACTGCCCATCTTCAATGACCCATATTAATAGTAGCGTCCATCTACCATCTCTTGCAGCTCTTGAAGGGCCCCAGGTATGTTGTTATTGTTATTATTAAATTCGTCTCATAAAAAATTAGGTTGAAGATTAATAGTTTTATTAGAATGATTAGTTTTAACTTTATTTAGTCGATATTTTATTGTATTATTGATTATTGATAATGGATAATTGTATTTTAATAAAGCTGTTTTATTTTTTTTTTATTATTCAAATTTTTAAGTAAGTACATTATACCAAATTGAATTGCTATTGCTATTAATACTACTTCAAATTCTACAGGTATAATCTCAAATACTACAATAACAAACAATCGTTAAATAAATCAAAATGGAGTATCTACTTTATTTCGCAAACCAGGAAATTAAAAATAAAAATCTGAAAGTAAGGGAATATCAACTATTAACAATAAAGGAAATAAAATTTTTAGAATTTAACTAATGTATTACATATTATCCTTACACTTCAACAATGAAATGTACAAACTTAAAATTACACAAGGAAATAGAAATATGTTACATTGGCTAATCTAAACATACCCCCCCCCCCAATTTGAAGAACTAAACTTCAAAACCCTCTACAGTTACAATAATGCTAAAGCATACAAAAATCGAGAACCTTTAATTACACAACATAAAATAAATTCTTTAAAAATTAGTCAATTTGTCATTAATAGGCAACACACACAGTTTAGCTACCGCACGTTTTTGTACGCCACCACTTTTCACAGTTACCACTCGGATTATGCCATTAGAGCCGGGATGCACCTCCACAATTCTACCAAGGTGCCATTTCAGAAGAGACACATCGGATCGCCATTTAGTTCGCACCTGCAGTTCGCTAATATATTCTTTGGACCACTTGGCCAAGAGTGTTGAATTATCTGCTGCACCCTCTGAAAGTGCGACAGTCTTGCTGGTTTAATGTCAACAACATTTTGATCTGGAACGCTGAATAAGCTTATTCCTATCAGAAAGTGAGTGAGATGGAGTGAGAGGATTTAGGTCCGATGAGTCGTTTGACAATGGGGAGAAAAGTGTGTAATTTACCACTGCTCCAATTTGATTGAAAACTGTATTTAATTCTTCATACGTTAATCGTGCAGTACCAATAGCGCGTTTCAACTGATATTTTATTGTCTTCACACCTGCTTACCAGAGACCTCCAAAATGCAGAAAGCGCAGTGGTATAAAGGACCAGGAAATACCCTCTGAGGATATTGTATTCTTAAAATTTGCATTTGCCCTAACGAAATTACTGCTATTATCAAAAAATATTTTCGAAGGATTACCCCTTCTTGCAACAAAGCGTCTTAAGGTAGCTAAGAAGGCATACAACTTCACATGAGTTGCCTTTGTTGAACAGATGAAAATGCGCATATACGTTTTTGTCGTTTTGCAACTTCTCCCCTTGCGGTCTTTTGTTAAAAGAGGGCCACAGTAATCCACACCACATGTTTGAAAGGGAAAGACAGCTGTTACTCGCTCTCTAGGCAAAGATCCCATTAAATATTTAGCACGATTAGGATTTGCACGAAAACATCTTACGCAGTTATGAAAATTTCTTCGCACAATGTTGCGTCCCGTAATTGGCCCTAAAAACTGACAAAAGTAGTTGCGGACTCGAATGTAGCGTACGTTCTTGTAGGTCTTACGCAATTAGCAATGTAAGCCGATGCTTGGGACGGAAGCAGAGTGGGGTGCTTCATATTTTCAGAAAAATTGGAATTTTGTAATCTACCACCTACCCGTAAAATTAGTGTCATCAATAAAGGAATGCAAAGTCAGTAAATTAATTTTGGAATCAATATCCTTTTATTTCGCCAGTTTCTTGATTTTCTGCCTAAATTGGTCTTGCTGGGCAATTTTTATCAGAATTTTCAAAGCACGGTTCAATTCTGCTACTGTAAGGCAGCCGATGGTTCTATCACGTTTTAGCTTTCATGAATGGGGCTTACTCCGACTCCAGATATAAGCCGATTCAAATTTGAATTTCCAACGGATCTTTGTATTTAAACGGTCAGGCGGAGTCTCGAGAAATTTGAATGCAGTTCAATCCGACTCCAGATATGAGCTGATTCAAATTTGTCTTTAAACGGATACCTGGTAATCTGTTTCGAGTTAATCTCGAAAATTTGTCGTGTGTTTTTGGTGCGGAAATCGGCTGAAGACTGGTTAATTTCGGGTGGCCAGGCTGAGGAAGGCACGAGGCTTTCCCTAGCGGAGGCCGTGGGACCGGCCTAGACAAGCAAAGTTTGCGCCGTCGGGATAATAATCTCGCGGCGCGATTGTCATTATATGCCGGGGTCGACTACTCGGAACTCGTCGTGTATAGGAGAAGGGATGCGCTAAAAATGTGTTTAGGAACGGCTAGCGCATCGCCGTCGTTTTGCAGGTTCGATCGTAATGGGAACTTCCGATTGTTATAACGTGCATTGTTGTAAAAATGCGAATATTAAGCGCTTTTAATTTTAAATTAAATTTGGTAGCGCTTAATTACGAGCGAAACGTTACACCACTAAGACCTATTGTAGCATCCTACATGAGCCCGATCTACAAATTAGCAAAATATTTAGGAATGATTTTATCTAATTTAACAAAAAAATGTGTTTAGTGTTAAAGACTCATGGTCCTTTAAAAAATTATAGATGTTCAAACATTACCAGAAAATTATGAATTACTATCTTTAGATGTTATCTCATTATAAACAAACACTCTTATAGACCTTGCATTACAAACAGTAGAAAACAACTGGGACAAGATTATTTCTTTCACTAATATTCCAAAACAAGATTTCCTAAATACTTTAAATTCGTATTAACTAACACGTATTTTTCTTTTAACAACAAAATATATAGTCAAAAATATTGAGTACTTATGGGCTCTCCAATATCAGGTGTAATCGCCGAATTAGTACTAATGGATTTTAAAAACCAAATTGTTAAAGGTAACAAACATATCTGCTTTTACCAAAGCTATGTTGATGACATAATAATGGGTGCCAATAAATTAAAAATCGATTCAATCTTTAAAATTTTCAATTATGTTCATCACAGATTAAAATTCACCATAGAAAAAGAAAACATAAACAAATCTATAAATTTTTTAGACCTTACTCTAACCAGAGAAAATAATGGCAAAATTAGTACAAATTGGTACAGAAAACCAACAAAGTCTGACAGATATTTGAATTACTTATCTAATACAACAACCAATTCAAAAAAAAGTGTTATATCAGGACTGATAGATCGAGTCATCTTATTATCTGATAAAAAACATCATAAAGATAACTTAACTATTATAGCTAACATACTTTTACTTAATAATTATCCTTTAATTTTCATCAATAATAATATTAAAAAAAGAATAAAACATCTACAAATACAAAACAATATGAACAACTCAATTAATCTACAACCAAATTGTTTAAATGATGAATACAACAATCAACAAAACACTATTAAGAATTACACTACTATTTCATATATTCCTAGCCTATCTGAAAAAATGGAAAAAGAATTTAAAAAAATGACATTTACACTTCATTCCAAAATCATAATACAGGACAAAACAAATTTATGTAAACTTAAAAGACAAAACTAATAAAAATTTAAAATCAAATGTTATTTACGAAGTATCTTGTAAAAACTGTGATTCAACATATATCGGACAAACAAAACAATATATAAAACGGCGAATAACCCAACACCAACAATCAATAAAAAAAATACTTAATCCAATACAGCCAAATACTGCTCTCTCAGATCACGCTGTCGACCACTTACATAGTTTTGATTTAGACAATACTAAAATATTACATAATGAAACACATTAAAAAAGTTTATTACTAGAATGATTTTAAATTAAAAAATCACCAAAAGCAATAAATTATACAGTGTTTTCCAATTGCTTTTCACCATGTATCAATTGTGTTTCACCTTATCTCAAATGATTTTCCCTCTTGTCAACACTTGCCGATATTGACAAATAGGAATTACATTTGACAAATAGTGAAACACAATTGATACATGGTGAAAAGCAATCGGAAAACCCTGTAAAATTGACACAGAAACGTTAAACAAAATGTACGACAATATTATTGGAAAGATAACCTGTCATCCAAAACATCCCTTACCAACCACCATGTAGCTTTTAATTCAATAACAATTAGAAAACAAAAAGTAAATAACTCCTACAAATAAATTATTATACTACTTTTTAAATTTTCAGAATTAATACCTTGTATCCTTATCCTTTTTATCTACAAAATTCTTTACAATAAGTACTAATATTAAACCTCTTGAATTACTTTTAAATAAAAAACATAAATCCAAAAATCACAAAAATTTTTAGAAACATAATATGTGAAAAACAAAACGAATAATAATCTAAACAGTACCAAATACTTCATTATTTAATTAAATAAAAATTTAACTCATAGAAACAGTTAGCTCTACAGGAAAATTTTTGGATCTTAGGAACAAACGATTAAAATCTCCATTTTCAACCGCTAGGTGGCACCTACAACATCATGTCAAATTGCGAACTAAAAGGAAATAGTATATTACATACCGAGGTGGAAAGTGTTTCATTCCTGTCGAGAGATTAAGTTGTTAACCGAGACGCGTAGTGTAGCAGTGTCCCTACCTACACAGCGGTCGGGAAGTAGCGGGCGGAAATGTATGACTTCCCACAATCAAATGAGGTCAGTAATGTTAACATTACATATATGGTTGCGAATAAACGTGCTTTCTTATAAAAATTCATTGAATTACAATTTCATACTCGTAAGTAGTTTACTATTCATGATAAAATTGTTTCTAATTATAATTTTTTTTCTATAGCACATGTTAGTGTGCTTTTATCAACACAAAACAAAAGGTCAAGTTTTACTTTAACAGCAAGGGTAGATAAAGTAGCACTTTAACATCAAGGATAGATAAAGATAAAGCAATTTAATTTTCTAACTTTTGTTTAAATTAAATATGGCAGCTTCGTATTATCGTAGCAACCCAATCTAGCTACTGACATTTTGAAATGTGATTGACTGTCCTTATTTTCATTTGAAAATGTTAAAGTTCTTGTTATAGAAAAAAATATTGTATTATACACGACGATAAAGTTATTTCTATCCACTCTTGAAACATTAACGTCTCGACTTCGTCTCGACGTTAAACGATTCACTCGTGGATAAAATTTAACTTTATCGTCTTGTATAATAAATTACTATTTACATCTGTTGAATATTTAGTCAAAACTTACACCTTACATTACCAACTAAATTATCATAACCTAACTTAACTGAAAATTTTAAACTGGGAAAAAAACAATGAATTAATTATACAAGCTATTCTACACCTAAATAAGAAGGAAAAAGTATTCAGCTCTAAGCATTGCACGCCTAAACAAGTATTTCATCCTTTAAACATAACAAAAAAAAGGAAATAAAACTAATAAATACCATCGATGTCATGAACCACCTACAATTACATTATTCTCATTATGATCATGCTTTCACTTTTACCAGAACAAATTATTAGCTATTGGTATAGTATAACACAAAATATTTAAAAAAAATTCCTATCTATACTTAATTTTCCAGATTCTCCAATAAAACCCAAGTTAATCCGTAAACGTTTGCAGTTTGCATAAGTTATCTATCACAGAACATTGTTAATAAATACCCTGACGTCTATTCTACCTAATGATAAATGATTTTATCTTAACATAAAAAAATAACCAAACTACTTAGATAATTCATCCCATCAATATGCATTATCACAAAATTATTCTAGGAACTGTGACCCTCTGGTTAAATTTTTTTAAAAAAGATTAGTGTTATTGGCGATTGCTAGTAATATATAATAATCTCTACTTACTATTACAGTTTGATGTTTTACACATAGAAAAGAACGATTAAACCCCTCAAATTATAATTAAAGAGTTCTGTGAATCTTGTAACACAATGTATTATTAAGCAGTATTAAGCTGTTAAAGGTATATTAATAACTCTAATTAATTTCTTCAATCTAATGGGTTTATTTTTTAGAATGTGTGTTAAAATAATAACTTATTACCACAAGTGTTTTCGCCGACAACCGAATAAAAAAAGGTCAAAGAAGTGAGAATACTAATTTATAAAGTACCAACTCCAATCAATTGATAATTGTTTCAATCACAGGACTTGAACCTACACAACCCAAAATTATGAAAATAATAATCACATATAATCTCATAAGAGCATTAATTCTTTCCGGAAATTTTTTTGAGTGCGTTCCAACAACGTCGTATTAATTTGCCCGAGCGGGACGCGAGGGCAAATTGGACGACACAAACCCTAAAAAGAAGTAATGTCTACCTACAAAAAATTTCCAAGAAATTTTTTTGTTGTCTTGGATACGGCTCGGAACTAATTTTTCTATTGGTCATTAATGTGTGTCGTACGATTTTCGCTGATATTTATTAAAACCTTAAGAGTAATAAATGTTTCATTGTTTTCTGAAACGTTTTATATTGGTTAATAAGAGAGGTTCCTTCCATTTTTACATATTAATCCTTTCTTCATCATAAAAAAATGTATAATAAAAATTATAATAAAACTTAACAACAGGTAATAAAATTTTTGAGGAAATTCTATCCCTTCACCTACCTTTTTAAATATGTATCTTATTTTTGTGTTTTTTCTTTTCCCAGATTGTTAATCATACTATTTCAACATTGTCCTATTTTATCAAAAACTTCTCTGAGGAAGCTAACGGTAGTTTAGCGAAACGTTACATGTGTTTTTTTTAACTATTTTAAACAATAAATATTTTTAACGTGTCTTGACCAAAATGTTGTTAATATCACATTGTTGAACAAAAAAGAAATTCTGGCTGATATTTTCTCTTTAAATGTGGGGTGAATGAAGGAATTGCTGGTTGGATATGTGAACCTATCATAAGTAAACATAAATCACTGGTATTGCTTCATTAGCCCAACATAAATATCTTCTTTGTTACGCAACATTCTCCTATCTCCCAGAATTTTGCCAATTGTTCTTGCACATCTAGGCTACTACTTACTATGTTTAAATTACAATGAACTTGAACGTCGTTGATAATAACACTTGTTGTTCGTAACCATTCATAATATGACTTGTAATCGACGAAACTGCATTAGCTTCTTCCTGGCTTATTTGCACTGTTGGCGAGTGACCGGAGCTAGAGGCTTCTATGCTATTTTGAATAATCCCGGAGCGAAAATTTAGAGTTTCCAAATTTTGAGTATTTAAATGTAGGAGTGTATGGTGCCTTTTCTTAGAATATCTGCAGCTTGAAGCCCTACAAAAATTACTAGAAAGGAAACTCTTTAGAGTTTAGATAATTAAAAAGAAAGTCTTTTGTTTTTGCCTCTTGCATTCGAGACGCTATCGAAAGTGTTTTAAATTGTTTGCAATTATAAATGCTCTGTGAGTTTTTGCAAATGCTGCATTTAGGCTGCTTAACTGAATTTTCATTGGTGGCCAAAAATAAACTTGCTGTAGAATTTTTAAATTTGGTTTTACATTTGTTAACCTTTGGTTCACTAGCCTGCGTGACATTAAGAGTTTGCAACAGTTCGCAGTTCGACTTCAGAAACGTTTTTAAATGCTCCATAGTTGGAAAATCACCATCAATTCTCTGAGCCTCCAATTTGCGTTTAGTAACGGAATCAAATTTAGAACTAATTAAAATATAGTATCCCACACTTCTACTGACTGAGCTAACACCTTTAATGCCCTTAAATGTTTAGAAATATTGTCAAGGAGCTGCCGTAACAAAATATGGAATTCCTGTGTTATGGATGGTAAATTAAATAATAGTTGAATATTGTTATTAACAATTAGCCTCTTATTATCATAACTTTCAAACAATAAATTCCACTCAATGGGATAGTTAATATCGCACACTACCCATAAAAAAATCTCCTAGACATGACCTTGTTTCAAATGTAGTCCTAAAAAATCTTCACCATCTTGTTCAATGCCTGTTTAAAAATTGGATACTTCCTAAATACCTGGAAACTCGCACACGTGCTCCTTTTTCCTAAACCTGGAAAAAACCATAAAGCTCCGAAGAATTACCGACCTATTAGTCTTCTTTCTACCATCTCAAAATTATTAGAAAATACCATCCTCTTTCGACTCACTCAAATTCTAACAGAAAACCAAATACTGCCGACATTTCAATACGGATTCCGAAAAGGCAATTCAACTGTGCAACAATTATCGCGCATATCAGAACTAATTGTAATTGGATTTGAAAACAAGCTACACACAGCAGCAGTATTTCTTGACATCGCTCAGGCGTTTGACCGCGTTTGGATTGACGGACTCCTATATAAAATGGTTAAGGTTAATGTCCCCCGATTATATACTGTGCATCATCAGGTCATTTCTCACAGATCGCACTTTTGTTGCAAGAATTGGCGCTGCTTTGCCAGCGAGCAGGAAGATTAGCGCTAGGGTTCCACAAGGATCTATACTGAGTCCAATATTATTTAATATATTCGTACACGATTTACCGGAACCTCCCAACTCAACTGTTGCCATGTATGCTGACGATATAGTTCTATTAACACAACACCACGATATACTCTCAGCAACTCAGCAACTTCAAAATAGCGCCGATCAACTTAGCAACTGGCTCAAAAGATGGTGTATTAACATAAACCCCACTAAATGTGAAACAAAAATTTTTACTTTACGAAGAGCAATTATACCACCCAACATCATTCTTCTTGGTCAACAAATCGAATGGAACCCAGAAGATAGCACCGTCAAGTACTTGGGAGTTTATTTAGACAAAAAACTTACATGGCCCACTCACATTAATAAGAAATTAAATCAAGGATACGTAAGACTTAGAATGTTGTATCCAATTCTCAACAGAAAATCGACGCAGAAACAGGAGTGTGGTATTCTTATTTATGGATCCATTCCAAGACCGATAATCACGTACGCCTGCCAAGTCTGGGCAGCAGCATCCAATACACAGTTAAAAAAGCTGCAAACATTTCAAAATAATGTACTAAGGATTATCTTCGATGCACCGTGGTACATACGATATACTCAACTACATCGAGAAGCCAATCTACCTACAATACAAGAATTCACTAAAGACATTACTAAAAAGTACTTCCATAACATAAACCAGTGCACTGGCGCGAGAACTTATAACACTGGAAGAAGAGGTATACATACTAGACTCAAAAGAAGGCTTCCTCAGGATATACTTCTCTCATCTCAAAGTGGCTCTGACAATAGTGGCAGTGACAGTGAAATGTAATCAGTGAAACAATCTAGCGAAGTTATATTACAAAACTAAACATTGTAGTACGGCTATAGCCATTAATTAGTTTACTGAAACCCTAATATACGTAGTTAGAACAGCCATGTATAGCAAAATAACGCTGAGCTGGCTATACTCATAAAAAAAAACTTGTAAGGATTGAATTATTTCCCCTGCCTGTCCCTTCAAGGAACCCTTTACGTATAGAAATGTTTGAACATTTGTAATAGTTTCAATTGACACAACAAAGAAGCTGATCTGCGGTTGATCAATTAAATCATTAACGATGGTGGCCAAAACCGCAGATCAACCTTCTTGCTGCCCGTAAAACACGGAAGCTCTGAAAAACTTTCGTACACTTACAGCGATGGCCGAGCTAACTCAATCGGCGATATGGTCGTGGGTTCAAATCACCAGCTATGCACCCTTGTAAAGTCTTAAAAAATATATTGTTGGGCGCCAGAAACCAGATGGTTTCGATTAAAAATAACTAAATTACAAGTAATCAGAGTTTATTAAATACTAAATAATCTTGCAGTCAATAACTGTGATTTAAGCAATATGGAGTTTATTCAAAATTTTCAATAATACAAGCAAACCAACTAAAGGTTACCACACGCGATAATACAAATAACCCCTTTGTGGGTCGTTAAATTAATTGAAATAGCAAGGTAAATCTAGTGATATGCATATCGCTGTCATTTATAAAAAAGCCTTTCTCTCTAGGCTGTTGTAAACAAAAAAATGTGGGTGATCCTTTCACAAAAAAGGCAATACAAGCAAACCAACTAGAGGTTACCACACGCGATAATACGAATAACCCCTTTGTGGGTCGTTAAATTAATTGAAATAGCAAGGTAAATCTAGTGATATGCATATCGCTGTCATTTATAAAAAAGCCTTTCTCTCTAGGCTGTTGTAAGCAAAAAAATTTGGGTGATCCTTTCACAAAAAAGGCAATACAAGCAAACCAACTAAAAGTTACCACTCGCGATAATACGAATAACCCCTTTGTGGGTCGTTAAATTAATTGAAATAGCTAGGTAAATCTAGTGATATGCATATCGCTGTCATTTATAAAAAAGCCTTTCTCTCCAGGCTGTTGTAAGCAAAAAAATGTGGGTGATTCTTTCACAAAAAAGGCGTAAATTGCACATAAAGGTTCAAAGCCCGGGTATGTTTGAAGAGCACGGCAACTGTTCACAGTTAACGTAGCTGTATTAACAACCGAAAGCAATAACCTCTGGCATCCTGTACTTCTTAAGTGACAGTGCAGTCGAGGGGTTACTACACAGGTTAGTTCTTAACGCGATGCGGCGGCTTGACCAAAAGCAGACCAGATTGCAGCATCGACGCTGAAGGTAGCTGACGGCCGTTTAAAATTGTGACGGGAAGCTGGCCTCCATGTGTAAAATTATCAGGTGAGAATGGTTACTTCCGGGAGAAGATTTCCGGATAAAAAATAATTCCTGGTGAAAGCTAAGGAAATGAAATTAATATGAGGATAACAGAAAGAAAAACCCACCGTACCTGAATTCAATTTTCAGCTTTCAAACACAATCGTCTTGGAGTAATTAGCACGAAGAAAATCCTCGCAAGCAAGTGGCTTGTTTGAGGAACGAAAATATAATGCCTCCGCGTTTAGACAATCGAAATGAGAACAGCTGCAAGCTGGGCCTTTGAGATAAGCCAGCGAATGTTTGTGGGGCTTTCCAGAATCGGTACGAAGCGAGCGAACTAATAAATTGAAATAATTCGAAATACAATTTGATTATTATTCCAAAACAATGTACATGCTAGTCCTGAAGTAATTGGTATATGGAGAAAACATTCGAGCAACGCCGAAAAATGGTTTCACAATGTCATGCATTAATGATTTGTATAGATCTCTATACTCCAACCAATGCCCGATATCGCCTTGAAGTTGAGGCAAATTAACGGTTGGAAGACGAACTTGAATTATTATAGCAGAATGGTCGAGTTTGTTACGACTTCACTCTGTTTGCTGCTGCAAGGAATGTTTGTGCCAAAGATAGATTAGTGTAATACAAACATTCAAAGTTTTCTCTTTCATCTGAACTAGCAGCGGCTTCCTCAGACTGACGCGATTCCTTAATATCAACTACAGTAGGTTTTATTCCCGAAATTCTCAATTCTAATTGGGAAAGAAACGCTTCATCTGGTTCCGTAATGCTCAAGGTTGAATTAATAAAGTTTAAAACCTCGTGAGGTGGGCTTTAATAACACCACGCTTTCGTATTAAGTTTGTTAGATTTCTTATTAGTTCAAATAATTGCAGCAAAGGTAATGAGGAATAAAGAAAAGTAGGATATATATGATAAGGATAGCTCACTTACTTCTTACAGCCTCTTCGTTCTCAGCGCAGGGTTGCTACCTGCGGGTTTCTTTGCTGATTTGCTCCCGGAAGATGTTTCACGCTGCAAACTGGAAGGTACAGGCCGTTGCCAGATGCTGGGCACAAAGGGATGCTACTGTGGCATGGACCCAAGTGCTATGGGCAAAGAAATGATGCTTCGGCGTCCGGCGTCGCTTTTTGATTACGGATTAATTTAATATGATTTGGGGATGAATCGCTGATGCTTCCACATAGTTGCTCGAAATATGAATTTAGAAATCGACGTGCTGGTACTCGTACAGGCCACGGGTTTCAAACACTTGTGAATTTGGTTTATCGACGGTAAATTTGCTTAATTGCTTACCGGTCGTACTGCGCTCAAGGTTGCCGATATGGATGGACGTAAATCGACGGAAATCAATAAAAATATTGCACAGGTTCACAGGTTTATAGAGCCCCTTGCTCTTGTAATGCTGTATACATTGGTGAAACAGGTCGTTCAGTAAAAACTCGCATCTCTGAGTATCAGCGCTGTTTCAAGTCAGGTCTCGTTTCATCATCGGCCATCGCCGAACACCAACGCGATACTGGTCATAAGATCCTTTTTGATGAAACTTTCATCATCTGCAAATCCCCATTCTTCTTTAGCAGAAAGATTCGCAAAGCCATTGAGATTTGCAAACACCCTAATAATCTCAATCCGGACGAAGGCTTTCCCCTTTCTTCTATGTGAAAAGTGCTAATTCCTAAGCCCCGCCCCCCGCCACCGCTTGCCTATAGATTGTCGCCTTTCTTCTTCCGATAGTCAGTCGAGTTTCGCCTCTGACGTGGTTCACACGTTGAGTTACCGTGCTTTTCTGTCCCTTCCCTGAAAAAGGGTTTCGCCTCTGGCGTGGTTAACACGTTAAGTTACCGTGCTCTTTTGCTTTTTTCCTCCTGATAAAGTCCCTTACGAAAGCGGGCGAAACGTTGAGTTCTTCGATCTCAATCATGACACGG
The DNA here is from genome assembly GCA_940337035.1 of Agriotes lineatus. Taxonomy (NCBI): domain Eukaryota; kingdom Metazoa; phylum Arthropoda; class Insecta; order Coleoptera; family Elateridae; genus Agriotes; species Agriotes lineatus. Next base: position 17,413 of record CALNHX010009723.1, read on the forward strand.
TCCAATCTCGAAAGTCGTTTGTTACTTAAAAATATTGCATCATTTCCTCAAGTCCTGGGGACGAGGGCAACATCGGGCGCAGTACGTAAAATGGTGTTTACGAATATAGTAACACGATTACTGTGTACCACGTAGATTTAACGATACAATGATTATAATTGTAACCTATTCTTTTCACAGGCGGTATGTGTATGTGATATAAATTCAAGAGCAAGAAAGGGCAAATGAAAGGCAGACGATAAATAACGACGATCTTTTCCAGTGCATACTTGTTGGAGGTTGTTATGGCATTTAATGCGTATAAACAGGAATAGATGTATGTAATCTTGAACACAAAAAACTTCCAGGTAGATAACGAGCTCTCTCCTATTACAGCAAAACATAAATACAATTGAATTAGCAATTTGGTGTGTTTTTAACAGCAAATGGGTGTATAAGAGTGGGAGATCTCCTTCGGTGGCCTCGGGACCATTTCATGCTAGAACCTTATCCGTCGGAGCCGTCACCTCAGGCAAGTGTTTCGCAATGGAATCATTCCCGTTGCGAAGCGAAATTACTTAAGGTACGCTACTTTCGCGATTAGCTTTGTGTCGGCTAATGCCTAATAATTGTTTAAGGCCTTCCTCTTCTTTTCCGTTTTATTCTCTTGGTACCTAACTTTATTCGCCGTGCAGTGGTGTCTATCAGTTTCCTCGGGTTTCCTCTACGCCTTGGACTTTGCCAATCAGGGTAGCTGTAGGTGCCGTCAGCCAACGACAAGTGTCCAACTTGTGATCTATACAGTTGTCGAGTTGACGATTTTTTTATTTTGGCTAATAAGCGACGCGTTTTGCATGCCCCGTCTGAAAATACCTGAGATCACCAGTGATTGTCCAGTGTGGACTTCGAACATTTCTTTTTGAATTTATATCATATATATCAATTCTAATGAGAATAACATCCATTTACAGGAATTAATGGGCGAATCTAGCAAAGGTTGACATTGGAATTTAACCGTGGTAATTAATTTATATATGAAATTTGCGTCCAAGTCTGGCATTATGCTATCTAGCATTTGAAGTAATTTTTTGAAAAATATCTGTAAAAAACAGGTGATAAAGAAATAGAAGACATCGAGGTGAACACGCAAGATCTGTTTTCTTGAACTGTGTAAAATTGTGGTCATAGTCCCATAATAGCATAAAAAATACAAATTCTCGAATTTTAGATCTTATTCTTTCAAGTTGCGAAAATGTAGAAGTTATGGAGTGTGACCAGCCACTAAGTGTTGTCGATAGTCACCACCCACCTCTTGAAATATATTTCAAATCTGAATTAGTTAAGCCACTTACTGAGACCAATCGTGTAATTTATAATTTCAGGAAAGCCGACTATAACTCAATTAATGCTAGGTTATCCTCAATTGATTGGAAAAGAGAAATGGAAATTTTTAATACTGATGATTCCGTAAGCAAACTGTATGAAATTCTTAATGCTCTTATTACCGAATATGTACCAATAGTTTTCAAACGTAATGATGATTATCCTATTTGGTTTTCTCTCGAGTTAATTAAGTTAATGAGGGAGAAGTATAAAGCACATCGGAAATACAAAAAATACAAATCACCATTACATTACAGGACATTTAGCCAACTAAGAAGACGTGTGAAAGCTTTAATTAAAGTTTGCTTTAATAATTATATTAACAATATCGAGTCCAAAATATGTAACAATACAAAAAAGCTGTGGACATTTTTAAAGCACAAAAAGGTAGTTCAGGGTATTCCGAATAATATGATGCTGGGTGAAAAATCTGCAAATGACGGCGAAGCAGTATGTAATTTATTTTCAGAATTTTTCAGTTCGGTATACACTCTTGATTCCGGTATAAAAAATACAAATCGGATAAGTAATAGCAGCATCTCATTGGGAACCTGGAGTTTTTTGGAGAATGAAGTTTTGTCAGTACTGAATACAATTGATATTAATAAGGGGGCTGGTCCTGACAATATACCCAGTATACTTATAAAATCTTGTGCATCAACTTTAGCAGAACCTCTAACGATCATCTTTAATAAGTCTTTAAACGAAGGCTGTTTTCCGAAAAAATGGAAGAATGCGTTCGTAACTCCAATTTTTAAATCTGGAAATAAAAATTTAATAACGAATTATAGGCCTATTTCTAAATTATGCATCTCTGGCAAAACATTGGAAAAACTTCTTTACGGAGTAATTTTCAACACCTTCAAGGGAACTATTATACCGCAGCAGCATGGATTTTGTTCTAATAGATCTGTTTCATCAAATTTACTTATTTTCACAAATTTTATAAAAAACTGTATGGATGAAAGATTAGAAGTACATGCTGTGTATACCGACTTTAGCAAAGCCTTTGATAAGGTCGATCACTCTCTGTTAATTGATAAATTAAATATGCTCGGTATACATGGTGATCTTTTACGATGGATTTCTTCTTACTTAGATCATAGAACTCAGTGTGTATCGTTTAACGGTTATACATCAGATAGTGTCTCCATTACTTCCGGAGTACCGCAGGGTTCACATCTAGGGCCATTGTTGTTTATACTCTACATTAATGATATTTCTAAATGCTTTAAAAACACCAATTTTTTGTTGTATGCGGATGATTTAAAAATTTACTCAAGAATTAACAACATTAACGATTGTTATAATTTGCAAAATGATTTAAATAAATTTTCTAACTACTGTACTGATAACAGTTTACTACTTAATACTGACAAATGTTATTCAATTAAATTTACGAGAAATCGCCATAAAATTTTATTCGCCTATCACGTTAATCAAACTGCAATTTCGGAACAAAGTACAATAAGGGACCTGGGTGTGATTCTTGACAATCAATTGTTGTTCGATGCACACATAAATAACATAACTCAAAAAGCATATAAAACACTTGGTTTTATAATGAGGTGCTGCAAGCCCTTCAAAAGTGCCCATTGTTTCCAGCTTCTGTATTTTGCTATGGTTCGTAGTGTTTTAGAATTTGCCGCTCCGGTGTGGAATCCCCAGTATAATATCTATATTGACAGAATAGAAAAAATTCAGAACAAGTTTGCTAAATATCTGAAACATAATTCAATTCAATTAAATCAGAGGCAGCAGAGCTTACAGTCAAGACGAAAATTGTTGGACTTATGTGTTTTATTTAAACTTTTTAATGAGAAAATCGACTGTCCAGACTTATTATCTGAATTTTCTCTAAAAGTTCCATCTAGGCCAACGCGAAGCAATGACGTTTTTGCTCTACAATTCAAAAATACGAACGCAGCAATCAATTCTCCGGTTTATCGTTTGTCTTGGTACTATAATTATTACTGCAAATTTCCAAATTGTCCTGATTTATTTAATTCGACCTTCACAAATTTTAAGTATAAAATGTCTCAGTTGGTATTTTTAAACTGATTTTGCTTTTGCGAATTACGGCGTCTCGGGATGCTATGGGGGTCAGGGCGTGTCGCCTAGCCTACACGCTGGTGCGTTGCATTTTATTTCCATGGCATCTTGAGTCTTTTCATATTGTTAGTGAAAGCCATATCACATATGCTTTTTACTTCTCCTGCACTCCTCTATTACATGTTTTAGTTTTTAATATTTATTATTACTATTCTTGTATATTTTATTGCATTCACTTGTCATTGGTACCAAACTTGTGCTTTTTTCATTGAATGGCATGACTTTCAATGTAACATTATAATTATAAATGTATGTAGTGGTAAATTGTAATTGGGTTGATGCTTTTGCGTGTCAACCTGTTATTTACCCAAATAAATAAATAAAAATAAATAAATAAATTACTTCAAATAATGGAAAATGTAACTAACTATATACTCCTAATTCTAATAACACGCCATACTTGACCACAAATATAAATTTATGCACTTATTTCAATTCAAATTCGATTTATTCAGGGGATTTTTGAGAAAATCGTACGACACTTATAAATGACCAATAGAAAAATTAGTTAACGGGCCGTAACCAAAACAACAACAAAATTTCTTAGAAATGTTTTGTAGGTATGGATTACTTATTTTTAGGGTTAGTGTCGTTACGATTTTCATACCGAATCTACATTCGAGCATAATTCATAATCGGAAATTATTTTTCGTGCATTCCAACAACGTCCTAATTTTCCCTCTCGCTCCGCTCGGGCAAATTATTAAGACGTTGTTGGAACGCACTAAAAAAATTTCCGGAAAGGATTAATGTTCTTATGAGATTATTTGGGAAATTTTTCTTAGATTTAAATTAATTGTAAATTACGGCTGTTAGTGATCATAATGTTAACCAATTTTTAAGAGAATCGCTCCGTTCCTTTACTGTCTTCATAGCATTTCCTTCAGTAATTTAGTATAATAATACACGTAATTATAGTTAGGTTAACAAATAGCAGATTATAGTATACTCTATTTTTACGTTAATACAAATCTATCTTTTCTCATTGCTATATTCCCAATTTCAGCGATAGCCACATCAATTAAATTGTTATATCTCTGTCGATACTTTCACCGTTAGTCTCGAACATTGTGTCAGACTTCTAAGCTATGATGTAGCTTTGTCTTCCTATTCTTCTCTTGTTCCAGATTTTTTATTAATAAAAACCAATGTTACTATGATCATAGATGCCCACCTTCTGTAGACATTCTTTTATCTAAAGTGGCAGTGCAGAAGCACATCAAGTTTCTACTGCTAGCAGTTTGCTTCTGGTAGCTAGCTATATTTTTCTAAAAACCAGTTCTCATACTAACGTTCGAACTAAAAAAACCGCCTTTGCCACATTAGTAGTAGACTAGCAACCAGTGAGACCAATGTCTCATTTAATAAAACAAAAAAGACCGTTTTTCACGTGATTTCTCGAAAACCGGAAGTGTCACGTGACTGAAATTCCGTTCCTGACCTGACATGACCATTCCAAACATATAACTTTCATAACTTTTTTCTCTATCTCTTACGGTTTGGCTGCTGAAACAGCGTCCCGGACAGACAAGTCTATTAGATAAAGGACTAGCAACCAGTGAGACAAATGTCTCATTATTTAATAAAACAAAAAAGACCGTTTTTCAAATAGAACGCGTATTAAATAAAAACAATCATATTTTTTTAAAATATTTTATTTTCTCGAAAACCGGAAGTGTCACGTGACTGAAATTCGGTTCCGGACCTGACATGACCATTCCAAACATATAACTTTCATAACTTTTTTCTCTATCTCTTACGGTTTGGCTGCTGAAACAGCGTCCCGGACGGACCAGCGTCCCGGACAAGTCTATTATATAATTATATGGATATCACCTTGCGAGTTGTAATAATTTAAAAACTGGACTGATGCGACACATATCACTTATTACCAAAATCCTACAATTTGTTTATCCTCTTTACTAATGTAGACTTCATACTTGGCTTTACACAGCTGGGTTCAGTTTTTCATTCTTTGAGGCACTGCTGCTCATCGACATATAGAAATGGACCGCTAATGGATGACTGCGCAACTATTTGCATTAGAAAGCGAAAGAGAACACTTTAAGAACTATCTTTCCTTTTCCTGCCGGCCTCCTATTGGCCAACAGAAAATGACGTACCAGCTATATGTCGATGCTGCTGCTTGCTCACCCCAGAATGTTTGTTTCCACTTTCCATGTGTTGGAGAATAGTTTTGTTGGAAAATCTAGACTTCAGTTCTGCACTGATCCAAGCTTTTGATTAAGAGTTAGGAATACCTTCTTGTTTATGAGTCACGAAAGAATGCCTAACACTGTTTAAGTCTAGTTTGCACATTCGATTTTTTTTTCTTGTTTCTATGTTCCAAGGAAGCTTGAGAGCTAAATAAACGGCATAGTTGTTTGAAACTAGTTTAGTTAGGCGTGGGCAAGTTTGTACTCTAAAATATTTCTCACCTCTCTCCTAGACCACTCACTTCGTTGTTGCAGATACCCCGATTTTTTATTATTTTCGTTCTTAAAAGTTTTATCATTTGAATAAGAGAGGTTGAAATTTCAAAGAAACCTTACACAAGCAAACCATTTTAGATATCCTATCTGCACGAGGGATTACGGCACCTATTAATGGATTTGTCATACGAGCAAGACTGTTATAAATTAGCAGGAGGCCCCGACCTTTCATAAATAATGTTCAACGCAAAATTTGACTATCGGAGTGCGTAATGGCCGCGGTGATTATGTCATCAATAATAGATGAAGGCAATAGCTCAAACGCGTAACCTACTAAGTGAAATTCGCAATTACGCCTAAAACGCCGTGATATGAGATACTAATCCCGTGTTGATTGCATCTACCTACGGAGCGCAGCATGACCTGATATCAGTCAGAATTGCTTGCACCGAATATGCCCGCTAATGCATATCGGCTCGAAGTGAGGCTGGGTTTCATTTAGACAGCTTGAAGTTTCCATGTGGGAATTCGATGAAGCTCCACCTAGGGGGTAATTGGAAACGGAAACTAATATTTCGGGATTTTCATGGGCCTAAAGCAGGATTCAATTAGGTAAAAAGGCACGTCGGCGATGAAGATTTACATATTTTGCCATGTTCATATTTATGCCAGGCGATATACCTGCTATGCGTGCCGAGGGTTTCTTAAATACACAAGGTGCAATTATTAATTCCTCACTGGCTAACTGGAGTGGGCGTTAGCATGTTTCTGTTAAGCACTGACTATTAAATATGTATGTGCAAAACAATAAGATGTTTTTATGTTATGTAAAACTACATACTGAGTAATGAAAAATTGCAATAAGTTTTCCTTTTGTAGGGATTAATTTTGTACTGTTTTCACCAGCCTCATGTTTGTAACCATGCAATTATTTTGTCTATTTCTATTGATTGTCACACCTTGAGGATCTTTAGTAATCGTTCATTGTTTGTCATATTCCTGCGATTGAATCGGCATTAAATGGCTGGTTTTGTCGCATTTTTCCTCTATTACTACTATTTATCTCTTGTCACTTGACTGTAACGCATATTTCTTCCTTTCTTAATATTTCTATTCTAGCATTCACGATGGGTTTCTGGTTATGTATTCGATAAATTCGCAGTTTTCGGTGAGTACAGTCTGGCTATCTAATAGTGCAGAATGGCATTGCTTCGAACTAGCTACGATCAACGGCGTGCCCTTGAAATTGTACGTGGGAGGAAATCAACCTAGCGAAGCCTCAAACCAAATGTTCTCAAAGATTCTAACCACCTTTAAATTGTACTAAAGAACGTTCAGGCTAGATGGATACATGATGTAGAAACAGTATTGGGTGCTACGGATGCGACTAGATTTCATCCGGTCTGCGCAGTGACGTCACGTTGGTAGCATGTTAAAACTGGGAGCATTAAGTTCCAGTCGAATTAGACAACTTTACAGCAAACTTTTGGAATAATTCAAAGTGAGCTGAATTTTTGTGTACACCTTTATTTGGTGTTTCCGAAAAGTACCCTTGATTTGACCTTGAGCTTCGTGAGTTATAGGGTGGAAAAATGTGGTTTTTCGCTTATATCTTCTTTTCTATTGACTTTAGGTTAATGACATTGCACAGAGAACTTCAAGGGCACAAAATTCTGTACAAAAAATTACTTGGTAGTTTTTTCTGTAGGACCGACCGTTTCTGCGAAAACTCGCCATGAACGTTGATCTGAAGGATAACACTACAGAAATCCCGAGTTCTACAACTAAACTGAGGTCTGAAATGTAAAAATATACCTTGAGCTGAATCGAAGGATCCTTTTCGTACAATATTAAGACAACAATGTTCCCAAAATGAAATAATTCAAGGAAATCGCAGCTTTGAACCATTGACATCTCGACCTGATTTTGAAAATGCAACTTATATAATTGACGGTGGCTTTCTCTTACACAGAGTTGTCTGGCATCAAAATGATTTTTTTAATTCCACTTGTACAACTTATGTACATTATGTACAGAAACATTTTGGCCCAAACATTATTATAGTCTTCGATGGATATTCAAACAGCAGCAATAGTGTGAAAAGTATGGCACAACTTCAGTGTCCTCTGTAGGTGCGTGGACATTTATAAGGCTAACTTTCCTGAAATTATTATTAGCATATTGAAATAAATTCGCTGTTTAATGCTGAGCCATTGTAATGTATTAAGCATCTGAGCAATTTTCGTACGTCTATTGTTGTTACTCTGTCCTAATAATTTTAATTATTATATCAAAATCAGTCAATTTCGTCAGTTAAACAAATAAACGATCCGAAATTAAAATATTCATGGTATTATTATCATTTGAATTCCAAAGCGTGCTTCCAACGTGACGTCAACAGCAGAAGCGAGAAAGTATGATCTCACTCACTCGCTGCGCGCTGGCACACCATACTGTTTTTACATCATGGATGGATATAAAGGAGAGCCGACTAGCTACAGTGAAGACGGCGTGCAGTCCCTTTTCTATAAATAGCAAAAGGTATTCAAGGTTACCAGGAGACGTCAAAGAGTCTTTTATAGAACCGACAGGTCCATTAGCTAACGCAAACTCGAGAGCGCGGTGCACAGTATTGTGGACACTGATTACAGAAGTTACAACTTTATTTATAATTATACGCTACAGAAGAGTGCTTGGAGAATGGTCACTAGCTGCAGTGGAGACGGTGTGCAATTCTTTATTGATTAAAAAATCCTAATTATCTGTACGCCAACACGTTTTTATCACTCTCAAGTACACTTACATAAGTAAAAGAAATCTTATAAACTTCAATATATATATTTAGGACATCATAATCTCTGAAACATTAAAGACAGTTGTAAACAAAATGGAAGAGGCAATTCATACATTTATTAATTAATTGTTATTGTTATTTTTATTGCATAAAATAAACAGATAGCGAACTTCCTATATAACTATCCGATTTCAATTAGAAAAAGATGCACTTCATTAAAATTATGTCAATGAATTCTTGAAATCCTTGATAATATGTAACAAAGATTAACCCGACCCTAATAACTAATAAACAAGTAAAAGGTTATTAACTTGTATACAGTTATGGGGTGATAAGCCGTTCTTCCTTTTGAGATATGCGAAATATAAAATTATTATAATTCACTTATCTGTAGTCGTTCCGCTTGCGGATTTTGTTGAAGACTACAGCACACATAATTGAACTAAGATGATCATCTGCTCTCCTACAACAGCTTACACTGAGAGCCGCTAACGTAGCTCTAACTGTCAGCCGACTGCAATCAAACGCTCGACTCTCTCTCAACAGTGAATTCTGTTGGAAGATGTTTTCACCAACAAATACGATTATTTCGCCCGAAACTTGTAGCTATAATTTCCAGTAACGAAAATAGAATCAAATACTTCCAATAAGATTCTACATCGCAGGCAGGGACTTCCAGAGAAGATCCAGCTTGGGGCTCCGTACCGAAGATAGAACGTTCGACCACCTAAAAAGTTCAAGGTATTGTAAAAACTACATTGACAGCTTGAGGAGCCGGAAACCAATGTACCAGCGAGACGTTACCATTTCGAGTAAGCAGCCAGCATATCCTAGTCTCCAGACAAATTATTTACCCAATAAATAACCAAATTAGAATTGTGAAGTTAGTGGAGCGGATAACATCTGAATTCACCCAAGCCGCGTCCTTTTACGTCATGAAACAAAGAATACTGGAAACAAAAGAGAGATTAGTCCGCGAAATTACCATAAATTGAATAAATACCTGATAATTCGTTCATAGATTTGCGTTTGAATTCACTTGTAATAATCACACAAAAACGAACCGCACGTTGAATCATTTTGTTGATCGATTAAATTTGACAGCGCATTGAGTTTGTGCGATACTGCTTCTAAATTTCACAGCCCAGTGGCGTAACACGGGAGTTTTTAATTATGAACATATGGGGGAACCTAACTTGCAGATTTTGAGTTTCATCCTTACCGAAAAATAGCTAGCCATAACTTAGTTTACTTGCAGATGTGCATATTACTATAAAGGGCAAAACATTATAATCTTGAACCCATTGATACAGATATTCATATACTTTTAATCATTAAAAATTTGATATCAAATAAAAATAAAAATATGTGGAGGGTATTTATTTCTTGAATTAAATAATAATAATATTTAACATAAAACCGTTACAATATATATTGCAATGGTACATAAGGGCTGATATTTATGTAAGTCAATGTTAAAGATTAATTTAAATAAAGTAGTTAGATCAATATAATCAAATTGGGAAAATGTATAAACGAATTATCTGTTTAATTGAAAATCATTAATAGAATTTAACTAAGATGAAAGGTATAGTATTTGAGTATTCTTAGATGGTTTTATAAGGAATAAGATAAATACAGGCTCATGTAGCATGTGACAAATATAAATTCTATTGAAAGAAAATAATAAAGTAGGTAGGTAGCATTCAGATAAGCTAAAGTTATAGATGGCAGAAATGATTGTAACTTAACATAGAAATAAAATTTTGTTATGATTATTGAAAAAATAACAGATTTGAAAACAACATGTAATTTGGTATTTTGGTGAATATAAAATAGAAATTTAACCCTGTTTATTTTAAATTTACTCAAGAGAACTTGGAATATGGTTTAACTAGATACTAACAAGAATAAGAAGCAAGAATAATAAGAATTGGAAGTAATTGAGTTAATTTCAATACTACAAGTTATAAAAAGTTACGCTAATTGGAGGGTCACTGATTGCTGGAGTTCTTGTGGGATTGCTGATGACGTAAGGACCAATTGACAGACATTGAAGGAGGAACTACTGGATGTCGGAGAGTCTGTTGGATGCTGACGGCGTGAATGGATGGAATAGGAGCTAAGGAAGGAGAAGATTAATTTACATTCATATGTGGATGCATACTTACCGTGAAGACGTTTGAAAAAGGGAATTTGCAGGAGTGACAGAAGCGTAGGTATAGGAGAGGAACCATTTCGACAATCATTCTAAGGTTTTGCAAGTTGGTGGCTGATTGTTTGTGGACAGTGCGAGATGTAATAAAGAGTATCGTCTTAAGGTGATTTAGAGTTGTTAAGAGTGAAAACAATCCAGGTGGGTTTATAATTAGTTATATTAAAGCAATCTGAAATAAAAGACAATTAGAGAAGTATATTGAACTATAATTAAATACTTATATAATATTGAGTCACAAAGAGTTGGAAAGGATTTATATTTGTCATAGTTGATTGAAAGTGCCGTAGAGCACTGTTTGAAGTAAAAGGTGCCAGCGCATGTCATTAATCAATTTAAATTCATAATTAAAGATAACATAGCAACTAAGAAGCAACTAGATTAATGAACTATCCCTGATAAGAGTCTCAAAGGGATACCGTCATTATTATTAAAATAGAATTTTCAAGTTTCAATTAAATACATCAATTTATAAGAATATCCTTTGAGCTATCACTACAATATATGTATATATATATATATATATATATATATATTAAAGGTAAACATTTCAGGGTGTCATACCGCTTAATAAATTTGAAGATTTCTTCAACTGGTTGAAGAACATCTTGAATGGCGTTTGGGGTTGGACGACGTTTCGACGAAATCACATTCGTCATTTTTCGTCGAAACGTCGTCCAACCCCAAACGCCATTTAAGATGTTCTTCAACCAGTTGAAGAAATCTTCAAATTTATTAAGCGGTATGACACCCTGAAATGTTTACCTTTAATACATATCAGCCGCGAAAACCTTCGTAATATTAATATATATATATATATATATATATATATATATATATATGTGTAATCCGTGTTCAGCCTCATCGCAAATTCTATATGTAATGTTGGTTTTTGCCTCAAAAGATTTATCATGGTGACAAACCATTTCACTATACTGCTACTACTATAGGGCAAAGCAAAACAAGGATGTTCCATTATTATTTATCATAATATAGTAAGCCAGTATCATTAAATTAAATCTATTATAAGTTGAATTCTTAAATGTATATAAATTGTTCTCAAAGTCACTATAAAATTCATATTTATCATTTTATCAGTATGAGAATAGCATCCATGAATTGGATGTGTTTAGTATTTTACTTTTCTTTAATACCTGTTATAAATACATAATTTAAACATGTAATAAATATTACAAACGCTTGAGACACACCTTAATGTTATCTAATTAATTTCATTAGTCCTTACCAGCTTAAAATTAGTAACAAATCTAAGTTCCTTTACTTCTGTATTCTTCCATTGCAAGGTGTCGATCATTTAATTTAGTAAAAAAAAACACTTGAAAAATAAAACACAAAGTGGAAAAGTTTTTTAAATCTTCTATTTTAGTATCCATTAAGTATGATTGCTTTCGTATTTATTTAGGTAATGTTTACAAAAACTACTTGTCTATGTTAATAAGAAGAAAAGCATAAATGAATGTTAAATGTTTTAAGTACCTACTATAAAAGATGACACTTCTGCACGTTTTAAATAAACAAATACTCCTAACACATTTTTGTTCAATAAACATTTTGACATTACTTTTTTAATTGTATTTATTAACAACTATGCGCACAACAAAATGAAATTATATTGAATATCTAATATATTAAAAGGTTTTACAATACATTCGTTTTCAGAATGTTTTGTCTTTGCTTTAAAAAGCATTTGAATTAATTCGTTATCGCAATAAAATGATTCAAGTGTGTATTATAAATTCAACCAAAAGCACATAAGCAAATCAGTACGAATTACAATAACATTAAAACAATTTATGTAGAGAATTTTAAAACATAGTTACCATAGCCATAGAATCAGACACCATTTCTTTGATTAATTATTGATTAATAATTAATAAACATAAGAAATGTTTTAATTAAAATATACATATAGGACACTACCGGACTACTCATTGATGGGGATTGGATACCGTCACGCAGTGATCGCGTTTTTAAGACTTCGAAAATTCCATTACGTACAATTTAATTATTACAGAAAAATGTAATTACTTGTTAAGCACGTCGTTTAGGAGCTTTTCTGCTTAATTAGTCAAAACAGCATTATCAACATTTTTTTATACAAATACTAATATTTCATTCTACTTTAAGAACTTCCTCAGGTTGAGACTCTGAAGATAATATACTTGCACAAGGACATATAATTATTTGTTATAATACATTAGTTAGTTATTTGATAATTGAGACTAAGCATGATTGGTATTTTTTTAAAAGCTCTAAAAGTAGAGCGAAATATTCATGTTTGAATAATAGCTATTTATGACATTAGGCCATAAACGCGAATACCGAACGTGTATCGTATAATTTTTTTTGTATACTGACAACGAACAAGAACCATTTTGATTGTATTAAAGAATTATACCAAACTATTTGCTTTAAAATTGCTGTGATTCTTGTTATACGGTTGGCAGAAATGTATTGTTGGTGACGCTGTCTATGTTAAATTCGAGGTTAAGTTTTTGCGTCAGTTTGTGACAGACTGATGAAAAATCTAACCTGCTAACCTCGAGTTTGACATCGACTGACAGTGTCAACAACAATACATTTCAGTATTGCCAAACCTATAACACGAATCACAGGTTTGTTAGTATTACCGGCCTAGGCCATAAAAACGTACCTACCGGACTCGTTGCTAAGCTGGTAGATAGTTGCTATCAGATCAGTATACAAAAAGATTGTTTATAGTACTGTTTTGCCTAACTAATAAAAAAAAACTTATAGACTACAAAAAAATAAATATTTTAATAAGGTCTCAATGTTGGAAATTTTCCAGAGGGTGCTCAAATTTTCGCAGAAGGTGTCAGGTACTATGCAAGACAAAAAAACTGGGACAGTAAGTATGGTCTGTTGTGAATGTGACTGCCTTAAAATGTACAGTTGCTAGGAATTTCTAACTTAATCGTCAAATTGTTTAGACGTTGCTATGAATACAATACGTGTAATTGCTCAAAGCCTCGTTTTAGTTAATCACATTATGCTAAAATCTCTATCGAGAGTTGTCCCAGTTTTTTTTTGTCTTGCATAGTACCTCCGTAGCTACAGGCTTGCAATCTTCTTCGAAAACCTTCGTTTATCATGCTGGGTTGTATAGATGCTTAGCAGCATGCTGAATAAGACTTTATGGTTAAGACCGCTTTGCACTTAGTTCTGGGTAAGTGGTTATTGCGTCACTACATTCACTTGATGACGGATAAGTACTATTTGCAATATGGTCCCCAAATAGTTGGCGAACTCTATGTTTCTGTGGTGTAGTCCAGGGACGTTTTATTCTTGATGGACGTGCTGTAATAATACCAACATTAGTACTGATCTACATAAAATGTATTTATCATTACGGATAGATTGGCTCCTAATTTGGTGCGATACCCACGTTCTAATTTGTACAGGAGTTTTATTCTTTAAATCAGGATCTTCCTGTAACGCTTTTAGACAAAAACCTATTGGGGGTATTGCATGCTTTTGGATATTATCTGCAAACTGTCTTCGTGTTGCATATTTTTCGGGTGTGTTCCAACGAGCTTCAAAACAGAAAAGAAATGAGATCTACATTAACGAATTAATCATAAAACTTACATTTATTTTTAGCTGCCCTGACTACCCTACCTTCACAGTCGTCAGAGGTTTTATTGTATTGTTCGTTCTCCAGATTGAAGCTTTCTCCACAACCTTGAAATTCGTCTGGTTCTCGATTCTCATCTTTGCCTTGTTCGCTATAATTTATAACTTGTCTACATCCTTTTTTTGTAGGTGCAATACTTAGTGGTTAGCAGGTTAGGTTTTCAGTCAGTTTTGACACAGACTGGCGCAAAACATAACCTGCTAACCTCGAATTTGACATAGACTTACAGTGACATATCATTTCAAGGCTAACTGTGTTTATATAAATCTGCTTAGTTTCTTGGCTAGCCAACAAAATTTTGTTTCTTGGCTAACCGGGAATAACTACCCTTTCTCGTTTCCATAGAGCTGAGAAAATTTAGCTTCTGATAGTGTAGGATAAAAAACATTCCGCAATAAAGAAAAATACTTCAAATGGAAAGCAATTGCTACTTTTTAAAATGTTTGAGTAATATTTAATTATAAATAGCTTTTATAAGAATAAATAGCAATGTATCAACCAGGATAAAGTTAACTACAATTATATTAATATTATTACATTGTTATTGGATTGTTGGCAAAATATATAAAATAAACGGGTCACATATTTTGCCAGTGCTCTCTATAATGTTCAAATTAAATATTAAATGTTTCAAGTAGCAATGACAAAACACAGTTAAATACTGCTTGAAGATATTATTTTTCGAACCGCCAAAAGAACTGGTAACGTTCCCATTAGAGATACTAACAAACAAATCGGCAATAAAATGAAATTTCACAGGTAGAGCATTAAATTGTCTGATGTTACTGAAGAATTAATAACATTGACTACTTACCAATTATATTATTCATTCGTTCTGCACTACACTTACAAGTACACTGGTTAACGAGAGTAACGCAACTAAATACTGCACATTTGGCAACGGCAACACCCGCGAATCGCGAAAACTGATAACGGTGCGATACTAATAGACATAAGAAACACCATATTTGGCTTCTCGTACTTTGGGATTTTTATAGTGTACGGGTACTCCAGCCCGAACAGTATGAAGTACTTACTTAAAACCTAATGAAACCAATTTTTGTAATCCCCTTTATGTTGTAATTTCATTTCAATATAACAAATATTTTTTTTAATTTGAAACGTCAGGTCAAATCGGTCGAGTTAGTCAACTAAAGCATATTCTGGGCTCATAGCTTCTAATAACTAATAATGCATGCTTTGGCTTCTCGTTTTCAGGTATATTTTAAGTTTAAGGTTAGTCCAAACTATAGAATGCGCTTAAAACTTAATAAAAGTATTTCTTCTGATTTTCATTTAAAATTGCAGGTGTATTATACAAATTGTAACAGCTATTTTCAAAATTTGCAGTGCGAGGTCAATATGAGACTTATGTGTGGAGCTAAGTCCTTATATAAAGTATTACTTGGCCTCATGGCTTTATGTAATGCAGAGAATGGCCTCACGCGTTTATATAATTTAATAATAATCGATTTTATAGAACTAATGTTAGTTAGTATTATAGCTTATTAGAATAGATTATCTATCGACGTGTTAGCTGAAAAGCGAAGAGTTTGTCTTAAAACCACCCCGAACTAGAAAAAATAGCCCATTAGCATGTAATGATAACACATTTGGATACTTTTCGGTTCGTTTACTCAATTTTTTTTACGCTGAAGTGCAGTCATACAAATTTGGTAAAATCTACTTGCATTAAAAATTGCATTTCAACAATGGAATATATAAAATATTTTCCAGTTTTTTACGGTGAGGTCAATGTGTGTTTTATAAGTGAAGCTAACTCCTTAGCTAAAGTACCATTTGGCCTCATGGCTATATAATTTATAATGTAGCGATTGCCCTCGCGTGTTCCAATTTCATTATTAATTGCTGAACATTTTATCAATAAAACCAACGATAGTTAGTTCATGCAGAACAGGCCTTCTATCAACGTTCTCGCTGGAAAGCTAAAAGTTCGTCTCAAAACCGCCCGAAATTAAAAAAAAAGTTTATTAGTATGCAACGATAATACCTTTCGATGTTTTTCGGTATACTGCAATTTCTTAAACTTAACGTTCTAAAGAAAGTCACGCATTTAAAATTGCATTTCAACAATGAAATATATAATATAATTATGAAATTCTTTAGTGGGAGGTCAATATGGGTTTTACGTGTGGAGCCAAGTCTCCAGCAAAAGTACTATTTGGCTTCATGGCTTCAAATAATGCAAGGATTGGCCTCGTGTGTTTAAAATTATTTAACGATACTTAAACGTTTTTTTCAATATAATGCAGGCTAGTCACCGTCATTGATTATTATAATAGGTCCTATATGAACGATTTAGCTAAGAAGCTAAAAATTTTATCCTAAAGCCGCCCCGAACTCGAAAAAATTGCCCATCAACATGTAACGCAATCACCTCTGGATATTTTGGGATTTACTAAAATTTTTTAAACTTAACGACCGTTTTGGTACTAGAAAGTAATAAAA
Source organism: Agriotes lineatus (assembly GCA_940337035.1). Taxonomy (NCBI): domain Eukaryota; kingdom Metazoa; phylum Arthropoda; class Insecta; order Coleoptera; family Elateridae; genus Agriotes; species Agriotes lineatus. The sequence continues at coordinate 34,473 of CALNHX010009723.1, forward strand.
AAATATGAAGAGTCGGATGATGAACTTGTTTCTGGAGCTAATAATGAAAAAATAGATGGGAGAATGTGGACATATGTGTCCGATCCAAAAAGGAAATCTAAACAAGTGAATATACTTCGTGAAAAGTATGTAAGTCCTTGATGTATTTTCGCTTTTTATTTCAAGTGATATTATAGACATTGTAGTTCGGTACACAAACGACAAAGCTCGTGCATCTGTAGAAGTCTACAATAGCAGACTTCAGGGTAACCTACAAATGAAGATTAGGAAAGAAGTTGACGCTGTTAAAATAATAGTATATTGTGTATCTAGGACGAAAAGCGTAACATTCCCAGGCAACTGTAAATATTGTTGGGCGAGACGAATGCCGAACCCAGCAACACAGCAGTCTGGGAATGTTGCTTTTTATCCGAGATGCACATACTATTTTTCCGCCGATTGATACGAGTAATTAAAAAAAATTATGAAATCGTGTCTTTTTTCGAAAAATATTATTTCTGTACAGTTTTATTGTAAACTAGTGGGTCACCCGAACTGCGCTTCGGTTCGCTAATTTAAGAGAGATTCATTAATATAAATTTAAAAAAGGATGCATCTGCCTAGGGATGGGCGCGTGACGTGAAAACAGTCGTGTCACGTCGTGTCACGGCGTGTCACGTCGTGAACGTGACTAATATTTGAAAATCGTGACGTGAACGTGAGTGAACGTGAGTGAAAATTTCCAAGGCGTGATTCACGTTTCACGTTAATTTCACGTTGAATATTTAGTAACGAATAAAAAACTGCAGGGTGAAGCAACTTTTAAATTCATTAAATCACAAATTCTGCCAAACAAGTTACATTATGTGGCTTTATTTTTGGACCCTAATTATAAATCCTTAAAGTTCATACCTTCACATAAAAGAGAAGATTATAATGCAAATAAAACTATAGATGATAATGATGAAATACATAGCAAACGACTCAATACTGGTACATCAGCATCAGATTCTTATCTTTCTCCACTTAGAGATAGCTCTGACGATGACAGATGTAATTAGGATGATGTCGAAACAGAACTAAATTAGTATGTTATATTAAAATTCGGAAATGTAGATGACATTTTAGGATTTTGGAAAAACAGTGTAAATACGCCACTGTTAAAAAAACTTGAGAAATTTTAAACATACGGCAAGTTCCGCTACAAGCGAAAGGGTAATTTCTACAGCTGGACGCAGGATTCGACTTAAAGCAGAAAATGTTGATTATATATTATTTTTAAATCAACATTTTAATGTGTAGATGTGTAGATGAACTTATTATTCTAATAAAAGTAATGGTTTGTTTTTTATACTCGGCTAACGCTGAAAATGTTAATTACGTTTTATTATTAAACCAAAAATGTATTGTGTAGATGTGTAGATGAACTTATTTTTAGAAAAGTACCTAATGTTTTGTTTTGTATACTCGACTTAACACTGAAAATGTTGATTACGTTTTATTTTTAAACCCATTTATTGTGTACTTGTGTAGATGAACTTATTATTCTAATAAAATTAATGTTTTTTTTGTATACTCGCCTTAACGCTGAAAATATTGATCCTTGTACGTAAAAGTACTTTCAAACCTACGAATTAAAAGTGTTGCCTAGCAACATATACCTTCTGTACTCATACCAATAACGGAAACGTCAATTCCAATGACATCTTTTGATATTAAAAGTAATGTCTTTGAAGACAGCTGCAAGAAATATATTTGCGAGAAATCAGTATTTATCTCTTGTCGAAGTTATTGTAGTCAATTTTCATTTTTTTCTTGTTATGTCAACTATTCTGATTGCAACATACCACGTAAATTATATCAGGTGCAAAACATATTTTTAGTTCTCTTTAGGGTTTTTTCATTGGTTTTAAATTTGAACATTCTGTTCTATCTGAATTTAAATTTTGAAATAAAAGCTGCGTGTCACGTCGTGAGTGGCGTGTCACGCCGTGAACGTGAGTGAACGTGAGCGTAAACGTGCGTGAACGTGACTGTTTAAAGCAAGCGTGAAACGTGCGTGACGTGAGCGAAAATTCACTCACGCGCCCATCTCTACATCTGCCGGTAATCGAACCCGGGCCGCCCGCGTTGCAGGCGAGCACTCTACCCCTGGACCAACCTGGGTTATTTGAATAATGCACCGCTATAATGATATATGAACATACAGAATCACCCGAGCTAATAGCACACGGAGACAGCAGTTGTCGCACCGCAGCCCACGGCGACAGCGTTTAGCTCCCCTGCTTAGAGGATTTAATTAAATAAAAACTTTTTCGTACTTTTTTTGTAAATAAAAACCGGCCTACGAGCTAAGTCTAAAAATCAGCAAACTTTTAAGCCATCGTACAACTTAGCCTGAAAACACACGAAGCGGTTCACGCCGAGTCGGCAGCCCATGATTATCTATAATATAATTTTCCTTAATGTGTGTCTGTGGCACATTAAAATCTCACGTTCTGGCTTCATAGATGTTTATATTTGTTCAGGTTTTGTTTTTCTTATCTTAGCGCTCGGCTCGGAGCTTGACCTTTCGCGTATCCTATTTCACGTGCGCGTAGCGCGCAGTTTGCTTGTATGTATTTAAAGCGGACCAAACACACGCTGCGTCATGTAGCGCGTACGCCGATCGTACGTCGAGCGTACGCCGACCGTACGCTCATCCAGAACAAGTGCCGAGCGCGGTTTTCTTATCGCGGCGAGGGTACCCTCAAGTCTGTGCTATCTTATGACTCTACACACGACAAGCGGATTCAAAGCGGTTGTCAAATATCTTTGTCATATATGAAAATATTTTACTTAGATGAGTAGTATCTGACTGATCATTTGTTTTGAAGGTTATATATGTACTAATTTAATTTTAGTGGTAAATATGTGTTCCAACATCGAAACCGAAAAATTAATAATGGAAATCCAGGCAAGACCAGCCATATGGGACATGCAGCATGTTGATTATGCAAATAAAATAAAACGAAAACGAATCCATTGTCTTCAATAGTAATACTGGCAACATGTCATCGTTATGTTTATCGCGGCGACTTTTTAGCCGACTCGTGTGTTTTATATCGTAGGCGGCCGCCGAGTCGGCTGTCGTGTGTTTTCAGCCTTAGTCGGTCCAGTATCTTCGGAGGAGGTAGCGAACAAACATACAAACAAAGAAAGAGAGCAACGATTTTATGTTATAGGATTACCTAGCAACGGCTGATGTAATGGAATTTTTGACTTTGTTCAATAAAATTTTATCAATAATGTGTCAATTCCAGTACGATTAGCGGAAAAAGCATTTATGGGTTTGCTTATTGTAGCCGGCCGTTTTCATGAATCTAATGAAAGCATAGAAGCGATGTGGGAAAATATTACAGCTTTCAACCGTTAGATATATACAGATGTTAAGAGCAGAAATAGATTCAGTGAAATCATACAATTTATAAGGTTTGATGACATCTCAACTAGAGAGGAGAGGCGAGAAAATGACAAACTAGCTCCTATTCGCGAAGTGACTGATATACACGTAGATAATTGCCGAATATCATACAAAGCATCTAGCTTTGGAACTATTGATGAGCAGCTTATGAAATTCAGAGGCAGATGTCCATTCAAAGTCTATATGCCTGATAAACCAGGAAAATATGGAGTTAAAATTTGGACACTCTGTGACGCCAAAAATTATTATTGCTGGAATTTTGAAGTGTATATCGGCAAAGTTGGCGGCACACCAGGACAAGGTCAAGGTTCGAGGGTTGTAAAAACTTTGAGCGACGTTTGGAAAGGTAGCGGGAGGAATATTACAGCTGATAACTTTTTGTAAGTCTTCCTTTAGCCGAAGAATTACTAAACAATGAACTTACGATAGTAGGAACAATTCGAAAAAAATAAAAAAGGTATTCCGAAGAGTTTACTCGATACATCAGGTAGAGGTTTATTTTCTTTGAGCTTTTTATTTACCAAATTCTTAACGTCAGTGTCTTGCGTGTCTAAGAAAACACCAAAAAAGCATGTTGTTTTACTATCAAGTATGCACCACGAACACAAAATTGCTGGAATCGAATGCAAGTACAAACCAGAAATAATTTCCTTTTATAATGAATCCAAAAGTAAAGTGGACGCACTGATAGATTAGACAATATTCGTGCAGACGCACTATTAAAAGGTGGCGTTTTGCCCTATTCATGCATTTTATTGATGTTGCAGCGTACAATGCTTTTGTTATTTGGCTAAAGAAGAACACTAGCTATGCAAGCAAAGTACATATGAAGGCAAAACGAAAGATTTTCCTTGAAGATCTAGCAAATTAAATGACTAAAGAAAATATAGAAAGAAGAGCAATAAAAATCGAAGAAGATGGAAGAGAAGGAACTTCGGCAGTAAGAACCGCTTCTAAGCTACAGGACGGATGTTTCAGAAAAAAACGGCAACCGACCAAGACAAAAAACGTGGACGTTGTCACATCTGCATCCAAAGTGATAATAAATACGTATAATAACAAGTGTAAAGTGTCCACAAAATGTTTTTGTTCTTCGCATTCAATTGTAAAAAAAGCATTTCATGCCAGGATATTGAGTTAGAATAGATTTTAGAATCAAATGTAGATTTCTAAATATCCAGTTTAAGAAATATATAACTGGTTCGTTTAATAAATAACTTTAAAAAATGTATTAGTTGTTCTCCTGTATGTATGATAAATATTAAATATAAGAAACGTATTAGATATTTTATATATGTAACGAAAGCAAAAAAAAATGTTTTAAACAATTATAAATAGCAAAGTTATCCAGTGGGCTTAAAAAGTGGCCTATTTTGGTGCTCTCAATTTTGTGAGGTTACTAGGGTTAAGTAAAACTCAATCTGATTAGTTTTAAAAAGAGTATGTAAATTAGTGATGGGCTTATTCGAATCAAAAATAACCGGTTATCCGGTTATTGAAATAACCTGTGTAACTTGGTTTTCGTTCCAAGTATTCGGATGAAAAATAACCTCATCCTGATACGTACTACGTGCCGCGTCTCAGCGACCTGCGGGTGATCGAAATTCTGTAAATAATACTTTCATAACTCATATAACCTTTTCTACGTATGTACTTGATTGACCCAAGTGAGGCTCGCCGCTGCTTGTTGATGTTATTAAAACATTTGAGACTCCCAGTCGACGAGTTAAATTTATGGGGCCGTTCCTATTAAAGATAACGTTCTGCTGAGTATCAGATTTGCCGAAGCTGTGTTGGTATTAATTTATAACGGCCTAAATTTTTGCTTCTAAACGCGGTTGATTATGCCTAATAAGGGATAAACAGAAAGAGAAATAAGATTTTCCAATATCGTAAAAGATCCTTTATCTAATAGACTTGTCTGTCCGTCCGTCCGTCCGTCCGGGACGCTGTTTCAGCAGCCAAACCGTAAGAGATAGAGAAAAAAGTTATGAAAGTTATATGTTTGTAATGGTCATGTCAGCTCAGGAATCGAATTTCAGTCACGTGACACTTCCGGTTTTCGAGAAATCACAAAAAAGACCGTTTTTCAAATAGAACGCGTATTAAATAAAAATGTTTCAGTAGCCAAACGGAGCTGTGACCCTCTGCGCCTTAAAACGTCGATCGGTTAGGCAACCACTATGACACCTTCCAGGTCTGGGTACAGTTTTTATTTAATACGCGTTCTATTTGAAAAACGGTCTTTTTTGTTTTTTTAAATGAGATATTTGTCTCACTGGATTGCTTGTTTATATTTAATTTTTAATAACGGAGCAGTCGGGACAGGAAGTGGATTTCGATGTTGAAAATTTTAAGTGTGCGTCATTAGAACCGCGGAAGGCTGAACGTAGATAAATTATGGATTCTAAAATATACCGGTATGATGTGCAAGCGAAAAGGGAAGGGTGCCTACTAGAGAATTTTAGAAACTAAAAATAGATTCAATAGATACTTTGTATTCGCATATTTATAATTTCTTTATGATTAGTAGTGATATAGCTATTCTCAATGGTTTGAACTCCTTAGAAATCAAATAAAAATCATATATACAATTATTATAATTAACAATTAACTGAGTTCCTCTGCTATCTGCAAGTTACGATGCTGATGCAGATGACGGTGAACCGATGTCGATGCAGATGACGATGAACCGCCAACCGGCAAACCGACTGACTTAATTGAAACGAATCGAGTGCCAAAATTGATTCGAATGATTATTCAAATAATCAATCGGTTATTAATATGATTCGAATGCAAATAATTCGGTTATGAAAATTGTCCGGTTACGCCCATCACTAATGTAAATCCATCTATCTGCGTAGAATACATGTAAGCTAAGCGTTGTAACAGCTAATAACATTAATTATTATAAAGAACCCCTTTGAGACTACCAGACTACTACGTGCCACATCACATATACATTGTGTCCCTTGACAAGCGGAAAAAACAATTTATTATTGGTTTTGCGATAAAAAGTCAGTCTTTATAAAAAGTTCTGCTTGTTGAATAAATAAGTTTACCATAAGAAAATCTAAGATTAAATGTACAGAATGGCCCCTATACCTGGCCAGCGTACCCCTAGAAGTACGTGTACCCCAGTTTGGAAAACCGTGAATTAACATACCTTTCAATACTAGATGCACCGCTGGGAGTACACAAATCTTCCCTCTAAAATCGAAAGAAGTTTGATTGGTTAATTTGAACCAAACGGGAGTATTTGCCAGTCAGTGTAGCGAATAAACAACAAAGTTTATAAGTACCACTTGTTTTATTCCCAGCAAAGTAAATAGAAGAGCAAAAAGGCTGTCAATATTTAAGCTCGTGTTCGCGTCCTTTTAATTAAATATTCAGAGCAACTTGCGAGCTTTTAATTGCTGTTTATAGGGGCAAAAACAGAGCATTCGTCTGATCCCGCTTCTGGGAAGTTTTCTACGTCGCGACTTGCTACAATGTCGCTTAATTTTAATTTATTTATCCTAGCCGAATAGCCGGAAAAATTAGGGCCCAAATATTTCGGCGACGAATAAATTAATCTCTTAAGCAGACGTTGGGACACCTCGCTGAGTAGGGCGAGCTCAAGTCGACTCGTTACGAGACCTTCAAGCGTCGCAACGCCGACGAAGAGCCCTAAATATGGTCCCGGAGACGTCCTCCCATGCGCTGCTTAAGCGCTGCCTAATTTCGATTTTCCGGGCAATTTTGCCGAATAAAAGGCAAAAGATAACGAAGAATGCGAGAGAAATGGGCCTGATAAATCACTTAGTAAGTTGCAAAAACAAACGGTCTGTTAATTGAATTTCCAAATTAAATTCATTAATTACGTGTTCAACTTTTCTCCTCTCGCCCGAGTTACCGCGTTACCACTCTAATTTAGTTTGCTAGAACTAAAACTGAACTCAATTATTTATGGTTTTGTACCTCGGGCCGAAAATTTGACGCTCTATTTGCCGATTTCAATAAACAATCCGACCCGATTAATTGGAAAATTACACCTGCCGCAGTCTGGAAAGGTTTAACGTTTGATACAAACGCCATTAAAGGGAATAGACATTTGATACTGTAAATAACTTAATAAACTGTGATTTTCCAAGAGGGGAAAGTGTGAAACGCAAATGATGTTTTCAAATATTAGACGCCTGTAATTCGAAAACCCAAATATATAATTTAGAAGTTGGAATTAAAAACCGGTACAGAAAATAATAAAGGTTTAAGATATCTGTCACCTGTAGTGGCACTTATATACATGTATTTATATATTGTAATGGTTTAGTTCCCACAGAAATTCTGATTGCCTAACTAACACGAAAATGAATAATTTCAAAATGAACAAATAAAGTCAGTATTTTACACAAATAAATGCACATGATATGATTAGCAGTTATTATAATTTGATTGAGAAAGGTAGCATTAGATAAGTCAGAATCAAGAGGGTTACATTCAGCGTTTTATTAATAATTGATGTTAGGAATGGCAAACGCAGCTGACAGATTTGAGTTGGGTGAAATCAATACAATGATATGAATTTTAATATAATACAGAGATGGTTAGTGAAGTACAAAAATTATATAAGTGTTATGAGTAAAAGATTATAGAGACAACAAATAGCAATACAACTAACGGGTAATGTAAAGCATTACGAGGAAGTAAAGATTGCAAAGAGCAATTAGACTACATATCAAAGAACACAGGCATCGTGCAGTGCTAAAATAAATATGTGAAAACAGTGTATTTAAAACTGAAGTGATTAAAAGCAGTAGTTTAAAGTGTAAAAGTGACAAGTCCCAAGAAAAGACAGTTTAGTATTTAAGCAAAGACAGTATATCGAAACTATAGTTCATAAGTTAAAACATGACATCAACACTTATTTTCATAAAACAAATGTAAATCGTAATCGCTAGGATACGACATAGTCAATTGTTTAATATCGAAAACAAGCCTTGTAAAATTTGTTGCGTGCAAGAACTGCTCTCAGTTTTGATGTAAAATTATTAATAAAAAAGTTATTTGTATCAGCCAAAAAGGGGATATCTTTGAGTATAATTTTCATCGTGATAACAGTCCCCAGTGAAGAGGGATAGCCAGCTGCAAGAATTGCCCAAGTGCGATCAACTTCGGAGCCCCCTTTCGACTACTTGGAGTTATCAACCAGCAAGAATCGTATGCGCGTGTGTAGAAATTTGGAGGAAGATGCCATCACCCAGTTCGTAATTCCCGTGGCGTCCTTAGATTCATTAAAGTCAGCATACACACCTCTTAAAATTCACGGGAAAGCTGTTGCTGAAGGCCCGTAAAGCCAAAGTTGCATCAACATTGGCCATCGTACGAGGTCTTAAACGTCGTCCCAGCTGCAGAGATTTATCCAGATTCGGGTAATCGAAATAGCGTCCCTCGAATTTGTGGTTTGAAGCCGATTTTGTAAGATTTGCCGGAAATAGAACAACAGCAGATGAGAGCGTCGTTTTACGTCACTGAAACTAAACCAGGTTAGCCGAAAACTACGTCACATAATTTGCATTATATTTTAGCTGATGTGAGTTTTACCATTTTGGTGTTTGAAGTCAAATTACGCAAATTTTTATACGTGCAGATCATTTTGTGTTTACATTCAATTTAAGGTTAAAGCTGTTAGAAACGAATTTTAGCAATTGCCATACTAGTGAATTTGTCATACACAAAAGTATTTGTAATACTAATTGTTGAACCTACGCCCGTGGTAAGAGTTTATTTCATGCTAGACCTGAGCTTTAATTCAATTAATTGCAAATAAATAAAATACATAAAAGCAGTACACTATTTATTAAGTAAATAATTATAACATCCTTTTTAAATAGCCTTGAGATTGGCACTACACAGAATTCTATTATTAAAGCCATTTAATTTATAAATTGTGGTGATTTGCCCTATTTATTTATCTTATTATTGTACTTTTACATAAAATTCGTAGGGGGCGATCATTAAAATATATGTTATTTGGGAATTAAGGCGCTGGTTTCTCCAATTCTAGGATTCTGCTATTCAGCGTTTCTTGCTGTTTTTGTCTTCTAACAAGACCAATTGTACTTGCAATATAATAGGTCTTACTGTTGCACCTCATTTGTGGTTCTCCCCTTCCTCTTCTACCTATTCAATAGTGCCATTTTCTATTACTTTGTTTCATGTTTCGTCGCGTCTTCCTTAGCCTTCCCTTGTCACACTTCCCAATTTTACTCTTTCTATATACTTACAATGTGTGACGTCAGTTACCAATCTTTGTATCGTTTTCCACCCTTTTATTTTGATTTCTTGTTAACCCCGTATTCTGGCTACTGATCTAAGGGTCGAGAGTTTGATCCCCGATCCCGGTGAGGTTTTTAAAAATAAAAAAAATGCGAGTGAAATCTACAGAATGCGGATGAAAGCCTCTACAGAATGCCATCATTCGGAAGTGATGTAAAGCCGTGGGTCCCATGTTACTACGATGTGTAGCATGTAAAAGATACCTTGCTAAGGTTGGAACTCCTTAGTCTCGGCAAAATTCTAAGTAGGATTAAGCTACCTGGTGCTCTGCATGCCTAGACCTTGTCCACGGGATTGGCAAGAAGGGCCTATGATGGCCTACTTGCTAGACATAAGTTTCCCCGAAATACTACTACTACTAACCCCGTATTTTATTATGGTTTTTCTAACATTATTTCTAAATCTTTCAATTCAAGTGCTTTTCATTCATGTTCGGGTGTGGTCTTGTTTTCTTGTTATTTTTTCTCATAGACCAATTTTAAACAGATAAATACACAAGTTACATGATGTAATAAAATGTTATATAATTTTGTCAATTTATATATAAATAGAGCTTTATTTCGTAGTCATAAGTAACGTTATATTACTAGTTAATCACGGTGCGGCTGGCTTAGAAAATGTATTTGTTTTGAACGCTAGCGTACAAGTCAAGTAGGGTGTTTAAATTCTAATTTAAGAACTCAAGTTTATCATTAATATTGTCGATGTTATAAATATTATTCCACGGAATAGAACTAAGATGATCGTAGAAGAGTAAATGAAAATTGTTTAGTATCCCCATAGGTTCGAATAATTGGTTTTGGTTTGGAACAGTCCGTTAAAAATTGGCATTGAATAAGTTCGTGATTCGATACTTCATGCAAACTAACAATTTGAACTTCTGTATCTAAATATGCTGCATTAGTAACTATTAAATCTAAAAGCAAAGTGCTATTATAGGTAATACGTGTCGGATCTTTTATTATCTCTTCTAGATCCAAGCCATCAAGACAAATTGTTAAATTTCTAGCTGCTAAACTATCATAAAGTATCATATCAATTTAAAATCTCCCAGACATTATATTATCACTCAGCGGTAAGATGAACTTCGCATCTGGATATTCGTATAATGTACTTAGCATTGGAGGTGGTCTGATTTTGAAAATTATCTTACTTTCCACAGTCAGAAGGTGATAGTGAGAAGGCCTACTTCTTTTAATTAAAGAACCTAAAGGTTAGCAAATAGACTTGCATCACCCTTCCTCTGTCTTAAAAGAATTTTAGCCTTGTTTCCATCTTTGTTTAGTGGTTCATCGAACAAAATTAAGTAATTTTTGTTGATTGGTTCATCAATTGGGATCGATGGATTTTTCAACGTTGGGAACCATAATCGGTAAACTCTTCCTGCCCAGTTTCCTTCAACAGATTTTGAACAGCATTTTCTAATATGATGTCATAATATTGCTTAGACCTCAGGCATCTTCCACACGGATTTCTGCTTCTCTTAATTCAACCCTTAAGATCTCCACATCTAAGAGAAACTTTCTCAGGAATGATGTTTCATTTTATGGTGTTTGTCAGAATCAAATTTCTGAAGAATGTGCGCTTCAGCGACCTTTATAATCGTTGCAGATTTTCCACCACACATCTTGGCAGTGAGACTGGGTTGTGAGTTAGTCCTATTGCCCCACCACCCCCCTTTACAAGGGAGTTTAACTTTTTTTTTACTTTTACTTATCAAACCCGTAAGTCTATTTTTCTTGATAGCATAACGAAAAAAACCTATCTAGCAGCAGACACAAAATTTCTTAAAAATAGGTTTCTAATTTCGTAATTATCTCTTTTATTATTAGCTTTATCAATAATATTGTATGAATATAAAATATGTAAAATAATAAGGGCTAAACTTTTATTTTAAACTTTCTTTCATAAATCATCTATTTCAGAAGTTATAGATCAAAAACTCAGTTTTTAGCAGCTATTCTGAGCTATTCAGAACTCGACGAAGCGAGCGTGTGCCAAAATTGTTATCAAAAATTCGATACGCGGGCGATACGCAGGAAGCAAGTTAGAGTCAAGCTGTGTGAAGGTTGAGCCTTTGCTTTGAAGGCTCCTATTAAATTGTAAAATACCTACTCTTATCTTTTGACCTACTTCTAGCCGTTCTGCATCCGCTTCAGTCCATTCTCTTCGATCTGAAACCAATGCGTCAATAAAAGCAAGCTGCGCTTATCTCACAGTCAGTTCATATTCATTAAATAAAAATTACGCATGAGAAGGATGATGAAAAATAAATACAAGGAAATATATTTTTTTCAGAAACACAAAATTCTGGAATGCGAGCCGCTACTAGTAATCATTTATGGTGGTCGTAGAAAGTTATTTAATGGATAGAAAAGTTGATTTATAAATAGTACTAAAAGCGAATATTCAAGAAATCTAAATAAAGTAATATAGAGAAGAACAGGTGCGTTCTGTGCAGCTGTCTGAAGATTAAATTACCACTTCATTAATAAAAGCGTGTCAGGGACCATTTATGCTGCGTGAACTATAATCTTCTTTTTCTTCCTCCGTTTAATATAATATGCAGCACCTGATGATTTTAGAAGCCATATTCGGTCGCAGATTGAGCAGGTGGATATTATAACTCGCTGATTAAGAAAGAATGTTCCTTCACAGGAGTGACGATCACCAAAGGTTTTATTGTGGTGACGTAGAGCGTAC
>CALNHX010009724.1:0-46916 GCA_940337035.1 Agriotes lineatus
CAATAACAACAAAACTTATAGACTAAACATGTTTCAACCTACATACCTCATATAGCTTATCACCATTGTTATTATACATACATACGTACATAATCTGTAACCCCTTATACCGTTTACACAGTGTCGGGGTGATGTTACATCTTATAACATAACATCGTTGCTCTCTTTGTATGTTTGCGTGTATATTTGTTCGCTATCTCCTCCGAAGATACTGGCCCGATTAAGTTGTATGATGGCTTAAAATTTTGCTAATTTGTCGACTTACGAGTAGATTGTAGGCCGGTTTTTATTTTCAAAAAGAGTGCGACAAAGTTTTAATTTAATTAAATCGCGTACGTGGGCGTGGGCTGTGCTGCGGCAGCTGTTGCCTCGGGTGATTCACTATGTTCATATGCTATTACAGCAGCTGCTCATTCAACCACGCATAATTGGTCCAGTGGTAGAATGACCGCCTACCACGCGGGTGGCCCGAGTTCGATTCCCGGCCGAAGCATACTTTTTTTTAAATTTATATTAATGATATATTAATTTAGCGAAGCGAAGCGTAGTTCGGGTGACTCACTAGTAAATACATAATCTGTAACCCTTTATACCATTTACACAGTGTTGGGGTGCCGGGTGCAACGAGCCGCTGAGGGTATGTGCATTTTTAAATTCGGCGGAGGTACTTGAGGTAGTGGAGCCTGTCTAAGCTAGAACACCAGGCCCGTTCTCCAGATGTTCACCCATCCAAGTACTGACCAACCAGACTGGAGCTTAACTTTTACAAGTGTCGTGAGATGGGCAACAATACTCAGCCATACTGCCGGCTTTGTTATTATATAACTAGTAAATTAGTTTTACACATTGTACTTATACACTAAGTATATCTATAAGGAATCTCTTCACTAAAAAAGTATCCTACATGCCAATTTATTTATAACCAATTGTACTTATGGCTCAACAGAGCAGATTGTAAATATAAAGTTGAAAAAAAATTAAAACGTTAAACGTGTTAATTTTGCCCCAAAAGTGGAAAGAACACACTTAGATATCGGGATTGATATGTTAGATAATCTGGTTGTGAACCTTTCTCATTATATAAGTCACTGGCCCACCTTTTTTTCTGTATTATGCCGCTTTTAGTTCTATTTCTTCTTGACTGCAGTAATATTGCAATATTTCAGTACAATATATTAAACAGACCGGCAATTGTACATCTAATCCTGGGCAAATTTCGCTAATCTTAGATAACCTAGTGAGTGAAAAGTACTTTAATAGAGTGAATGACTAAACAAGATAAACTAATAAAGGTATTTTAACAGGCTGAATTGGCATAACGAGCAGCATACAGGAGTAAACCTTTGAACACATAACTGCTTATAGGCAAATTGAATAATCTCTAACATGGTCAAAGCAAAGAAATATATTTTGGCTAAACATTTCAACGGTGTACCTAAATCGACCGACTTGAAGCTTGTGGTGGAAGAGCTACCGCCTCTAAAAGATGGAGGTAAGTGTATTCTTTATTAAAAATTTGGTGGTAGATATGGTCACAACTCTGTTAATTTCAGAGTTTTTGACGGAAGCTGCTTATCTTAGTGTAGACCCTTATATGCGTGCCTACGAACCTAATTTACCTCTGGACACGGTATTTATTGGTTCACAAGTTGCCAAGTAAGTCTTTGAAATGTTTACCTCGTCTTGATAATAATTTTTACCTCTCTAGAATAATAGAAAGTAAATCAGAAAGTTTTCCTGTTGGAAAGTATGTTATTGGATATTTTGGATGGAGGTCACACACCATAACAGATGGAAAATCAGATAAAGTAACTGGACTGCCGACAACAATTCTTCCAGACTTTGAAGGTTTATCGCCCTCCCTTGCATTAGGTGTTTTAGGCATGCCAGGGTAAGTTTCTAAATTGAAGCCATTAATAATATCGTCGAAAGGTCTCCTCTTGTAGCAATACTTCCTATTTTGGATTTCTGGAGATTTGCAAGCCTAAAGCAGGAGAAACAGTAGTGATATCAGGAGCGGCTGGAGCAGTTGGTAATCACGTTGGACAAATAGCCAAAATCAAGGGTTGCACCGTTATTGGCATTGCGGAGACAACGAGAAGGGCAAGTGGCTTGTGAAGGAGTTGGGTTTCGATCACTTCATAAATTACAAAGAGCCTGATCTAGATAAGCAGCTTCGGCAATATGCACCTAAAGGAGTTGATTGCTACTTCGATAATGTAAGATGATTTTCTGTCATTTGTAGTAAAATAATAAATGGATAAGAATTCTAGGTTGGAGGTGAAATTAGCAGCACCGTCATAAGCCAAATGAATCAATTCGGCCGTATTTCAGTTTGCGGTTCGATTTCTGGCTACAACGCTCGCGATAAACCAAAGGGTTGGTATAACTTAAGAGTCGTTGTATAAACTCTAACGTTATCATGTTACAGCGACTAGCATTCAAGGCTTTGTGGTATCCAATCAGTTACTCATGGAAGGATTCATCGTGAGACGATGGGTAGATCGGTGGGAAGAAGGAATAAAACAAAATTTACAATGGATCAAGGAAGGCAAACTAAAATATAAAGAGACTATCACCGAAGGGTTTGATAATACATTTAAAGCCTTTGTCGATATGCTTCAAGGTGGAAATACAGGAAAAGCAATTGTTAAAGTGTAAAACATACATTTTTTATTAGTGACTGTCAACATGTAAATAAAACTATAATTACAATTTTATTGTTTTACTGCAAAGATAGAATGACACGTCTACAATTACAATACGATCTCATCTACGAGATATAGTAAGGTGATAAATCGATTTAGTGTATACGCGTCGTAAACATGTGTCGTAACACCTTTGTTTCATGCACTCGTAGTACAACCAACATAACCATATGAACTGTCTGGTGTCATACCGAATATCATCCAAGTCGATCTAAGAGTTCTATTGTTATAAATAAACTTAATCTTTACAATGAACTTTGAAGCCGAATTCTGGTTTAAAGAAACGCATTTGGATATAGATTAAGTTAATTTTGGACCCGAGAATGTGCGTTTTTTACATTGAAAAGCACTGGTTTTAAAGAAAAGTGGATATATTAAACTACATCATAATGATTAATCAAAATAAAAACTAACTACCGCAATGTAATTGTTATCAAACAATATAATAATCCACGTTTAAAATAAAGGGTGCGGCAAAATATACCCAGCTATGGAATATTGTTACAACTTTCTTATTTCCTTGACAGCTGTCAAAAGTGAAGTTTTATATCAAAGTAGAAAGATACAGAATTTTGTTATGGGGCGTTATTCGGCTCAACAACGAGCAGAAATTGTTAAATTGTATTTCCAAAACTGTTCTTCTATAATTTCAACTCAACGCGCTTTTAGGCGGGCCTAATCGAAGACCTCCACACGGAGAAACAATTCGACGTTTAGCAAACAATTTTTTACAAAATGGCACAGTATTAATGATGTAAAGAATACTGGAAGACCTTGTTCTATTCGTTCAAACTAAAATATTGAGCTTCTTCTGGCTGATGTTCAGGCAGAACCAAAAAGTTCCACAATAAGACGTGCGGCGCAATTAGGATTGTTAACAATTTCTGCTCGTTGATGAGCCGAATAACGCTCCATAACAAAATTCTGTATCTTTCTACTTTGATATAAAACCTCACTTTTGACAGCTGTCAAGAAAATTACAAAGTTATAACAATATTCCATAGCTGGGTATATTTTGCCGCACCCCATAGTATATTATGGGACAAGTGGTTGAAATAAAATTTCAACGTTGAGAGTGGTTTTTTTCAACGAGCGAAGCGAGTTGAAAAAAGTAACTCGAGACGTTGAAATTTTATCAGCCACGAGTTACATATACTATTTTTTCTACGAATTTTCACTCATTTTAACAAATTAATGCACTTTAGAAAAAATTAAACATAAAGTGACATTTATCTTGTCATCAATTGAATGTCAAACTGTTTGAAATCCCGGTAGTCCGAGCATTTCATTCTCTAGTGGTTGAAATGCAACTTCAACCACCGGAATCAATGTCAAAATGACTGATTTCAATGTCATGAGTAGAAAAAAGAAATAAATAAACAAATAAAAATATTAATTATATTTTTATAGAAGCTTTATGTGTTGAGGCTGGTAGCAGGCAAAGCACATAAAGCCACTTTTATTGCGAATAACATATAAAATTTTATTTTCAAACGAATACTTATACTGCAATAAAAGTAACAAAATTAGAAAACAATAATTTAGTAGAAATGTAAAAACTCAAGATTGAGGTAAAATTGTGATACGTTGGAAATAATTCTTCCATGGTTATGATGGATGAAAATCACAAATAATAATTAAATTATATTGCTGAAATGTTTGATTTTGTTATCTTATATGAGTAGGCAGAAAAAGTAGCAACAGTGGCAACTTTATATTCCTAATCAGTTAAAGTACTACCTTTACCTTTGGTTATAATTATAATTAACGCTTTCACTTTGCGAAGCAAGTCACATAAGTTTTCACTTTTATGGTGTTTGAAAATGAACATATTTTATTTAGATTTACAAAATATAATAATTTAAATAACTTCTAAATGACTTAAAAATCTAATAACTTTCTAGTTTCTGAAATTATTTGTGAAGCAAAGAAAAATACATAAAATACAATAAAAAAAAATAACAGCCAATTAATCAAATAAATGGTAAAATAACTCAATATAGATTCCTCTAATGGTTAACAACCTAAATTGTCTTCAACGAAATCATCTTCTTGTTCAGACGATAGATTAGAACCGGATTCACCGCTGCCGTCTACTGTAATAATTATTTCTTCTCTGTTATCCATAATGTATTCCCACTTATGTTTGTCGACACTGCACATATATTCTTCCATTCTTGCACACTCACACTTCCAAAATTATTTTCTGCAGAAGTGTTAACATCGTCTAATTTGAATGTTGTATTATTTGTAGCAACATAGTTCTTTACTGACACCCATATTTTCCCAATCTGGTTTAATTCTGGATGGTAAGGGGGTAATCGTAGGACTACGTATGACCATGTTCCGCTAATAATTTCTCAATCATATAACTTTTATGTGTAGGTTTATGTAATTTTCTGGTACCATATAATTGGTTTTGTTTCATTCAACTTAATATAAATGTTTCTTACTGATAACCACTTTTGCATGTCTGCTTTTTCCAAACAAGTGTTGGATTCGGCTCAGTACAGACATTGTGATACCATGCATTATCGATGACCAAAACCGACTTTTTTGAAGATTTGCTAATAATTTTTCTTTCAGGCAATTCACATAATTTTAATGGTTTATTTCATCGTGGCAATAATCTGTCTCTTAAGTCCTGATTTAAACATCAGGAATGAATTTGGTACGAAACCTTTTCTACCTCCGGCATAAAGAATAATCAATGCTTGCTCTTTACTGACGGGGGATTTTAAAGAATTGTTGGGACCATCATCACAACATTTAGAACAGTATGGAAGCTATGCAAGTACGTTTCATCAGTGTACACAATATTTCAGCATTCGGCTTTATATTTTATCTTAAAAATTCAACACAATTTGCTATTTCTCTCTTCTCTATTAGAACGTGTGCCTATTGTCTTGACATTTTCTCTATTAAAAACCCATTTTATGTACCAATCGCCTAGCCTAAAGGAATGTAATTTCTCAGTGAAATTAACACCCCCCTTCATTTTGTTCGACTTCGAATACAGCTTTCATTGTAGGTCTCTTTTTATGGCAAAGTTATAGATCACACTTGGGATTACTTCTTTATATTGATCGACAGATGACCTGGGGTAAGTTTAGAAATTTGTTTTCTTGGGGAAGTAAATTTTCTTCCGCTACTTTGTTAGGCTGCTCTAACAGTATTTAGGCCAACATCGGTTGCTTTAGTCACTCGTTCTTGCAAAACGACTGAGAAAAATTGCAATAGTCGCTTTAGATTCTTTCACGTCCTTGACTACGAATTAGTTTCTTACGGTTACCCATAATGCAGGCAGCTCTATGAATAATTAAAATTTCCTTAAGAGACTACTTTACAAGTCAATATTTTATACTTGCATGTAACTTTGAAAACAGCAGTAGAGATGCACAATTTAGTCCTTGTAAATGGTTGAATAAAGGAACTCCAAAGAAAAAACGCTACAAACTTAACCATATCACGGGCAACGTGTTTTGGTTTCGACGCCGCAGCCAATAATGAGATTTAGGAAGAGCCATGCCACAGGCCTAAACATTTTCAATTACAAGTGCACAAATGTCAGGCTTGACTTTTAAGTTGGTCGACATTTCTATTTGCATCATAACCTCAAAAAGTTGTTTAATGACAATTATTGAAATTAGTTCTAATTGTAAGGGTCGGCATCTCCGATCCTTTTTGGTAATTATAATTAAAATATTATCAAGTGACCTTTGTAATATGTTATTTGGGTTGCCTGCTCCATTCTATCTGTTCGGCGGCCCGAGTATAGTACTAGTGAAGGGTTAAGCAGGTAATGCCGGATTGAAGGAACCATGTGCTCAACGTCGGCGATGGACTGAACCAGTTGTGCCAAAATTGTGGAGTATTGAGTTCTTGATTGAACTTATCAACACAATGGGGAACACCTTTAATTCTTTTTGTGCCTTCAAGAACTTTTTTGGGCGAAATATGTGTAATAATATTCCTAAAGGTACCCGAGCCCAGATGAAATCGTCTAGCACTTTCTGCATCTTGAGTTTGTTTTATCAACTTGATGTTATAACAAATGACTGTTATTGGTCTATATTTATCATTGTTAATAGTTTCGGTTTTGAAGTGTTTATTTTAATGCCTACTTTCTTTGCCTCAGATTTAACGGAATTAATATTGTCTTTATTTGCTGATCATCATTCGCTCGAATATTTGGCCCATCAGTTAGCTTTAGAAAGTTAGATTGTAGGCTTGGTTTGGTAGTAATGTAATATATCAAAAATATTGTAAGGAATGAAAATTGCCAATCGCAGACAATGTCGTCAATATTATTGAATAGAATGATTCGTGTTGTAATATACCTCTCTCTTACGGTGTTATTACAAATAATATTAAATTAAATATACACTTTTTCTAATTATTGACCAGAAGCACTATCAGGTATAGCTCCTAATGTACTTACCTTACTTCTTGATGAAATAAATAGAAATTGACATATCTTATAAATCAATTTGACATTGTCATGTGATTATAGTTTTTTTAAAACCTCGGCTAGTCAGTTTAAGCAATGGGATTCCTGTCTCCCAGCTGAATGGATACATTTTCAACTAACAACTTTCTATTGTAGTTAAAGACTAAATTACTTTTAAAATATAATGATTATTTGGATTCATTAATCAAATACACTTTCAGGTACTTCACAAAATTAAATTCATACTTCAGTTTTTTAGTATCTCATCGAAGTTTGATCTGACATTACAAAATAGATAGATATTGTCAAAAATACTTTAATCAAATGTTTAATTTCCAAACTTGATTTAAATGACGATTCTAAAAATAACCTAATCCAAAAATGTAAATTTCAAACTATAATGATCGAAAACCGTCGAGTACTCGAATCACTATCAAATTTAGCAAATTAATTATTCTAAATTAATTTCTAAATATATACCTATTTACAATCATTTTAATGATTTGCCGCACCAAACTTGCTATATAACTTCTTAATATTTCATAAGAAATGGGCACTAACCTTCTGATTGTATATCTTGTACCTGATTGTGTTATCTCAGCTTCTAACTGCATAAATGATAGTCAGCAAACATCTCCCTGGGTTGTTCCCGACCAAATAAAACCCGTTGTAGCTCTTTGATACCTCTAAGATGTGGATAGACAGTTCAACAGCATACCACAACACTTACTTGCACTGGTTTTACTGGTTTAGTAGTAATATACCACGTTAAATGGAATTAAACAAGCTTGAATTCTATATTTGAATAATATTTCTGACTTATAGTCAAATTTTATCGTAAAGAATACTATATTGCTATTACGTATCAAATCATCAATTATTATTCTTCACAATTAACGGGAATTTAACCCTTAACGTGACTATTTATCGCAGATTATCAATTCAAGTTATTTTTTACTACATATAAACAACAACTCTGGTTGCCCTTTATAACACCACCAGTTAAAACATACAACTGTTACATCACATGATACCCATTAGATATCTCGATATTATTATTAAAATAAATGTACATTCATACAGTATGCTGCATTACAGTGTCCCTGATTCAGTTAGTCAAACCTGCTGTCCTCTTTAGTTTGAGTATTTCAGGTGGTGAATAGATAGACTGTAATCATCTGCATTTAATCGTCTACTCTGCTAATCAAAACAGATCCTTAGCAATTAAAGCTAGGCTGTAAAGCTGCATACGAAGTATGTAGTAAGGAAGAGGGAAGAAGAACTACGAAACGATATTTTGTTAAGGGCAAAAAGCTATGTATTTTGAGCTAGAGTCACTTTGTGTATTATGTGAATTTTCCACGCCGTTAGCGAATTTCCGACCATTTGGTTTCGATATTTTATAGCGAAAATATTCCTTTCAGATCAGGTCAAATTCAAGCTTTGGGGTAAGTGCACGTGGTTATTCTAGCTTGCTCTTTGATTCTCGCCGAAGTGGTATTTCCAGCTGTCCTGTTCCCGTTAAGCTATTCCCGTTAGCTGTAGTGCTGGCAAATTAACTGACCTCGGTTTTCTTTCTCCTGGGCTGCCGTTTATGTGGGTATGAAATCCTAACCTAAAATCCCTTGTTGTAGACGTCGTGCTCGTTAGGCGTCTACCTGGAGTTGAGACCCCGACAGGTCTCTCATTCTTTCACCGAGGACGGCTGTTACTATCCTTGCAGTGGGCGTTTTGTTGCGAACCGATATCCAAGAAAATCCAGAAAGACTTCGTGGAGGGACAGCTATTGGTTGTGTGCTACCATTTCTCGAGTGGAATTCTTCTAATCCTGTTTGAGCTTTACTTGTACTCTTATCAAGACTGTATTGTTGAGCCGTTATGACAACGCCTTCGACTGGCACCCTTCAGGTATCATGCTTTGTTAATATTATTTCCTTTGAATCTTTGACACGTTACTTCGTCCATTTCATTTAATTGGGTTTGTAATTTTACGTTTATGTATTTTTTATGTTTACAACTCTGATGGCCGTTTTATTCTGGGGGATGTGTGGTTTTCAAATTAGGTATAATAGTTTTGCTTTTGAGTGCACCCGACTGTAGTGAAGTTTTAAAGTTGTTAAAGCTGTAGTGGTTATCATATCGGTGATTATTATATATATTTATTGAGATGTATGTTTTAGTTACTGCAAGCTTGTTTAGGACCTGGTCGTTATTAGTGATTTGCCTAAGCTGTTGAGTTTATGAGTTCTCGTTTCTACCTTTGCGTATTAGTTGTAATCTCATTGGCGTCCCTTTGTAATGTTTAATGCATTTAAGATTTTGTGACGAACCCATGCCACCTTTACTGTAGCTGGTCGGCCCTCAGATACGCCCACGTAGCCATGATGGTTTGAATATTATGTTGGCAAAAATTGGGTACAACTTGTCCAATATTCGATGAAAAGTTAAAAATTAGTTGCTTATAAGTTATCTAAACCTTTATTCTTTTATTTTATTTCTAATAACAACTCATACATAGCTATAGAGCTAACAACTTGTTACATTACAAAATACGTCATGGTTATTACTAATTTTATAAGAAAGGCAGATGTTGATATCTTATCTCTGATGGATTAATTCCGACATCTATCTGCATGTTTGATATCGTCAGTATTTACTTTTCGAGCACATTTTCTTGAACAAGTGCAATAAAATCCCTTTCATCTGTGAATTAATCTCTGACTGCTTCCAGTTTTATTTCCTAAAAATCTGTTCTGAGTTTGTGCATCATATAATGACGCTGTTCTTCAAGAACACAACGCGTTAAATCGAAATCTTCCGCCTCATTTTCAATGCACTTCAGAAGAATCACGATTTTCAACGATCAGCAATTATACACAATTAGTATTTGAAGGAATAATTAAACAATTATTCAACGATCAGTACGTTTTTCTAATATTCTTCCTTTATCCCCTTCTGATAGAGCTCTCCCTTCTGATTGATTTTCACTTCATAGTTCATCCTTGTTACCATCTCATACATCTAGTAACCATGACTAGATAGAACTACACTATAAAAATAAATTTTACACGCTCATAGCGAGCAAAAGCAACGCCCATCTCAATTTACTTGCACTATATACGAGAACACCTATCCCAGTTTAAGAGCTAACGAGAACCGCGGCCTTTATGACCGGCTGGGAGATCACCAAATCACCAAACGCAGTTCGTTCACCTCATTTAATTTAGCTGTTATCACTAAAGTTGAATTTTTAAAGTTAAGAATAGGCACCTCCCATTTCCCTCTAATAGTCCACTGTGAAAAAATTAAAAGCCAATTTAGTTCCACCTTCTTTTCTTCTCCATCGATCAATGCTGATTAAATGCAAATGCTTTTCTCCTTTCCATATTGAAATTCTACAACTTGCAAGACGAAAGGCCGCAGCTCCATAGTCTCGAAGTCTATATTATTAATGTACGAGCGTAGCTTATAACGTATTTTGCTCAGAGCGGCGGTAAATCGATTATTTTAGGTCAAGAATATTAATCTAGTTTTAATTCTCTGCTTCGCTTAAGTGTGTATAAGCGCCACAAGGAAATATTAGCGTTCGTGCACCTACTTATCTAATCGCTGCTGTAGCTAGCCAGTTTCGTGAACCTCGGCAAATTAAGTCTACGCCTTGAGGTAGCACTTTTTTGGAAGCTACCATGCTGCAGCGTGGCCTGTATAAAAACGCTAGATCATTTGTTATGAGCTGACTTCATGCTATAATAGCTTGTAAGTTACCTTGCAGCTCCCTTTTTTATTATTGGCAATTTCGGCATTAAGTACTATTAAATATGGGTTATACCGCAGCAAATTTACATAATTTGTGCCATCACTTGGTTGCTAACCAAAGAGAAACGAAATTGATGATTGGAGGCTATGGTTTTCTATTCATGGGTACCTATATTGTTACACTTCTTTGCCGAACATTGAGACCTATTTCGATACTTCAAAAAGATTCTCTGCTGCATTTACAGTTATAAACAACTACATCGATCGGCTCCAGATAAGTTTTTGTTTCAGCCATATTTGGAACAGTATCCACACAACGCTTGCACAAACCTATTAGCCTCAAAGCGTGCTTACACTCCAGGAAATCTGGATTATTACCGATAGATAAGAGCATTGTGGGTGTGAAATACACGTATTGCAGTAACTGGACGTCTAATTATTTTTTATATTAATTTATATTTTTGTAGCTACTCAAAAATTGCTTGTATAAATATTAGGTATAAATTTAATTGAAAATCAAAGTATTTTGCCCTTTAGTTTAATAGTTAAGTCTTTATTTCAGTTGCCTAGCTCGGTAGAACATAAATAACTCAAATTTGGTTGGGTTTTAAGATTTGGGTAATATAATAACTGTATTAAATTGCAATTACATTCAAAGCAAACTTGGTTAAATGATATTCTCCCATTATTATTAGTTAAGCTTTCATATAACCTCATTTACATTTAATATTGAATAAAACAACTAATTACAATTTGACACTGGTTCACCACTAACACATTCCGATTATTCTCCTCAGGTACCCTCTGTCTTACTTCTTAGTTACAATTACACAATCTATATGCGATTCATGTGAAAATATGAAAGATGAAGTCCACAAGATAAAAAGCATTCGACAACATCTATAGGAAAAGATGGAGTGTTGGATTGCCATTAATAATATAGAAGTACCACCAGATTGGTACTTAGAGTTTAACCTAACTATGTAGAAAAGCATATTTCAGAAATAAATGTGGCTTCGTGGATGTTTAAACTTATAGAGAACCCTATTTGTGGGTGTAGGATATTGATATGGATTTGAATGTAAACTAAATTGAGTTTTATTTATTACAACTGTTTATTATCAAAACTGCTTTCTCGTATCAAAACATATATCCTTATGAATAAAAGTCAAAGTAACTTAATCTTTCATTTACAATAATAATGATTATGTATTATTTAAATTGCAATTTTTATTTATGACTTGCCCCATTAATGAAATTGGAGTCACGAAAACTCATATCTAGGTGGGATCATGCATTCAGTTTTGGCTTAATAAATTAATTTAATGAAATTCTGTTTCTGTTATATCTTATTTGGCGGTAAAGTAGAATTTGTGAGTGACAGTTGTGAAATCCTACAGTTGAACTAATCTCGCTTATTATCCAAACAAACGGCACTTTATGAAGAAAATATCTCAGCTATATATTTCTATTAATACTGCTTTCCAGAAGGATTTGGATCTGGTTGTTTAACTTATGTAAATGTTCTGATCTTGTACGATCAACTCAGTTACTCGCTGGAGACTTCGAGACAGCTAGGGAGCCTCTTCCAATCACTCATATGACGATTCCTTGACGCTGCTCTCCACATTCAGGTGAGTGAAGAATAATAAGAGTTAATATTAATTTATTCTTGCGTATAAGAATACTCCATTTTTCCGTTTATTATGTTAACAAATTAATTTCAGGAGCTTTTATAAAACGCATGTATCGCTACAAATGTGGTAAATGGGCTGCCTTTAGTACAAATAAACATATTTGCTGGGTGATGAAGCTAGTTGCAGTCATTTCATATTGCAACCGCCCATAGTGGAACGAAATTTGCATTAATTAATAATTGTTGAGATAATTACAAATTTAAAATTTCGTTTTATACAACTTAAACTCTACTTGTCCATAAAAACAAAATTATATTTGCTAATTATAGTCTATTTAGGTTTCTTTTGATATGGCTTGGTCTCTTCTTATTGCATTTTGATAGTATTTACAAATTAACACAATTACATGATTAGTTTTAAGACCCCCAATCCCAGATCTACATCTTCTCTCTTGTTCTTAAATAGGTTCTCTCTACAATTTTCACATGCACACAACCTATTTCTGCTCACTTACGATATACCTCTGAGTTAACATATTTTCTAAAGTGTCAGGTTAAATATCCTCTGTAAGTGCACTACCGCTTCAATTTGCTTGTTTCTGGCTGATACCCTGCGTTACTAGCTTCCTCCAAGTACTTTTTAAATCCTTTTCATTTTATAAGATTCTATTGAACCATTTTTCATAACCTCACTCACAGTTATTGTAAGCATTCTAAAACTTCTCCCCACCGATATTACGAGAACGATTAGAAAATAAAGTGGCTAAATCGTGACTTTCTGATGAGAGTAATTGAAATTCTGAGTTTAAGGTTCGCAGTGTTAGTTACCTGTTTAAATTGAAAAAAACATAACGTTTATGCATGTGCAGTATTTTTTTAACTAATAAAAAGCGAGGCTCTCCCCAAATTTTAATAGCTCCTATATTTTTTATATGTGATAAAGAAATCAATTATAAATGCCGAAGTACCGGTCCATTGCAGTATTTTAACACAAAATACAAGGTCTCTGAGGTTAGGTGAATATCTAAGCTGAGCGCTGCACCTAAACGAATATTTAGTTAAAATTATTCAAGAAACTCCTTATCTTACAATCATAAATAACCAATTTCCAAGATTCAAAAATTAACAATAACAATCCAATCCATACAGCTTTAAATTGTAATAAGTGATATAGTGAGACTCAAAACAATCATTAAGATTTTTCAGATTTGTGCCTTAGCTGCAATGCCCGAGAGCGACCATTCAAAGAGTTCCAGCACAGCTGCTTAATGCCGAGGAGCTTATGAAATGGAAATATAAAACACAAAACAAGAGCAAAGAGCGTAATGAGACACCTTCCGATAAAATACAGACGGCGGAAACTAAAGGTCAACTGGTGAATAAAAGTAGCTGCAGCTGATTAAAGGAAATCAAATAATTGCATCGCTGCTAGAACTAGTTTGAAAGTTGCGAGTTTATAACTCAATTCGAGCAACACAATTTAAGGGCTTAGAGGTAGTGAAAACAACGAACTTCCGAATGTAATTTAATACAAACGCAATTGCTTTCTCACCAGTAACCTTTCTTTTAGTTACCTACTTTCTTTCGGATGCAAATTTAGGGAACAGAACTTTGTGGCTGGTGCTCCGTTTCACTGAATTCCATTTCGTTTAAGCTGCGGACATACACATTGAACCTTGGACTATTGCCACTGCAGTTGTAGAGCATGAAAAGTCAAAAGGTTAAGGCATTGTCAAAAAAATATAGGTCAGCAAGGTTCTGATGTTGGCGATTTAACTAAGACACTATTTAAAAATTTATTCTAGCCTAGTAAGAGGGCGCAATAATAAATGATCAGCCTGCTATAGAAGGAAACTCCTACAAAAAGCATTTTTTAATTCAACGTAGTTTACTATAGAAGTAAAAGAACGAAGTTTATCCGAGATACTAGACAACAGAAACATAGCAAGGTGATGATAAGTACACCCAACAAGGAGATTATACAAATACGAGCATACAAAGAATAAACGAACAATATTAGGAAAGATGGGCAAGAATGGTGCCCAAACGATATATGGAATATGGTCTGAAACGACCGATGCAAATGAATTCATAAAAACGAGTAAAATCAGTTAGAAGCTTAGGTTAACGATCAATATTAGAAGAGATGGACAAGAATGATGGAGTACGACTAGTATAGTCCAAAAGAGGTATGAAATATAGTTCGAAACTAAAGAACAGATGTAAATGAGTTGGTACACACGAGTAAAATCAGTTGGGTGTCATGGTTAAGGGACAATTTAGGAGAGACGCCCAAGAACAATAAAATACGACCTGGTGGTGCCCAAAAGAGATATGGAATATCGTCAGAAACAGAAAGATCGAGCAAATGGATTCGTAGAAACTCGTAAAAGTTAGATCCCATGGATAACGAACATTTTTAGGCGAAACGGGCAAGACTGATGGAGTACGGCCAGTATGGTTCAAAAAAGAAATGGAACATGGTCCGAAACAGAAAGACCGATGTAAATGAATTGGTAGAAACGAGTAGACTTAGGTGTCATGGTTATCGAACAGTATTAAGAAAGACGAGCAATAACGATGGAGCACGCCATGTATGGTGCCCGAAAGAGATATGAAATATAATTCGAAACAGAAATACGGATATAAATTGATTACTAAAAACGAGTAAAATTAGTTAGATGCCATGATTAACGCACAATATTAAGAGAAACGTGCAAGAACGATGAAATACAACTTGTGTTGTGCCCAAAAGAGATATGGAGCATAGTTCGAAACAAAAAAAACGATGTAAATGAATTGGCAGAAACAAGTAGAATTAGTTAGGTATCATGGTTAACAAACACTATTAAGAAAGACGAGCAATAACGATGGAGTAAGCCACGTGTTTTGCCAAAAAGAGATATGAAATATAATTCGAAACAGAAATACCGATGTAAATTGATTGCTAGAAACGAGTAAAATTCTTAGGTGCCATGAATAACGAACTACACAAAGAAAAACGTGCAAGGACGATAAAATACGACCTGTATTGTGCCCAAAAGGCCCAAAAGGAAAATAGTTCGAAACAGAAAGGCCGATGTAAATTAATTGTCAGATTAAAATCAGTTAGGTACGTGCTATGGTTAATAAACAATATTAGGAGTGACGGACAAGAATGGAAGAGTAAAACATTTATGGCGCCCAGAAGAGAGATATAGAATATGGTCCGAAACAGAATAATCGATGTAAACTGATTTGTGGAAACGTGTAAAAACAATTAGGTGCAATTGCCCGCGAATAATATTAAGAGAGATGGGCAAAAACGAAAGAGTACGCCACGTATGGTGCCCGAAAGAAATGTGAAATATCGTCCAAAACAGAAAGGCCGATGTAAATGAATTGGTAGTAGTAGTAAAATCAGTTAGGTGCGATGGTTAACGAACAATATTAAGAGAGAAGGGCAAGAAAGATGGAGTACGCCATGTATGGTGCCGAAAAGGTATATGAAATATTGTCCAAAAGGGGAAAGCCGATGTAAATTAATTAGTAGAAACTAGTAAAATTAGTGAGACGCTATAGTTAACGAACAATATTAAGAAAGATATGCAAAAACGATAGAGTACGCCATGTATGGTGCCCAAAAGAGATATAGAGTATGGTCTGCAATAGAAAGACTGCTCCAAATGATTTGGTAGAAACGAGTAGAATTAGTTAGGTGCCATGGTTAACGAACAACATTAAGAATAACGATGGAGTACGCCATGTAAGGTGCCCAAAAGAAATATGGAATATGGTCCAAAACAGAAGTACCGATGTAAATTAATTGGTAGAACAGAGTAAAGTTGTTTAGGCGCCATGATTAACGAACAATACTAACCAAGAAATATGGGACATAGTTCGAAACAGAAAGACCGATGTAACTGAATTGGCAGAAACAAGTAAAATCAGTTAGGTACCATGGTTACCGAACAATATTAGGAGAGATAGTCAAGAATGGTGGAGTATGACGTGTATAGTGCTCTAAAGAGGATGTAGATGTAGTTCGAAACTGAAAAACAGATTTAAAGAAATTGGTACAAAGGAGTAAAATCAGTTAGGTGCAGTGGTTAACGTATTTGGTGATCTTTTGAGCATCCATTTATTTAATGACTACAATTTTAAATATGTTAATACTAAAGAATCGTGATGTTTGCTGTATCAAGCAAAATATCAACCAACCAATTTCTCGAAGAGCAATACCAAGACTTACGCAAGTCTTGTCTTGTTCATGGTCTCAAGAAACCCGATTGGTCAAACAATTTTCTATGCTCTTTTTCTTCTTCCTCTCTCCTGAAAGACGACTACATGAAATTCATCACGTTGTTGGGCGAGTCGTAGAAGTGTAGCGGCGTCCCGAATTTCGAACCACTGCCTGAGATTCTGAAACCAGAAGTATTTCGTTCTTCCTATGCCGCGTTTACCCCGTCCATGACAAGATTTTACTACTGTTAAAAGTTCACGGTATTTGTTCATTCTCTTGAGAACTTATTCATTTGTATTCGTTTCTTGTACAATTTCTGATTAGTTGGTACAGTTGCAAATTCATTCATCATCCATAGCCTGTTTTACCTTTCGATTTCGAGGACCACTCATACCGTAAATAAATAGATAAAATACCGAGTATATCAACAAACTAGTTTACTTTAATATTTCAAACGTATATAGATGTACAAATATAACATGAACAACCATAGTAATCTCACACGACTGCCGATAAAGTAAGAGCCAGCCAACTTCACAACCCTTTTTATACAATTCCTTGGAAATTTGCTAAGCCTTTAGCTTTTGGTTTCGCAGACAATGAGCAATCCCGAGAAGATTACAATATCCGCCAGCGGTTTGCAATACCCTAGAGACCCGGCTGGTGATATTCTTCGAAGTATTACGTTATCTGTGAGCTATTTGCAAGCCATTCGCCAATGATAAAGTCACGAAATCATCCTGCGGCTTGAAAGCAGTACAGAAAATGTACCCGGTGACCTGCCCTGGTGATTGTAGTCTGGAGTGGTTTGTTCTCAGTGTCCTTGGTTGTACTTTTGAGACTTAATGAAGGTTGAGGTGTAGTTGCCACATGTTAATTCATCCACCTGCTACGACAAAGTTTCGGTTTGTTTAGAAGGTTCTCATATCAGCTGCTCCCTAAGCGATGGATTTTCCGACCACAACAGCCTGAAGAGGGACCGATGGCTGTATTGGAAGATATAAAGTCGGGGGTGCTGTTGAAAACCGAGATATTGATGACTATAGATTACCATGTTATATATTTAATTACACTGTATTGGCACAGATACGGAACTGTGAAACTGGCACAGCAAACGCTCACGCAACTGACGATAAATTGAGAGCCATGCAACTTTGCAGACTCTTTTTATACAGTGCTGCCCACTGTCTATTTTTTTGAAATTGGGTAAGCTTTTGCCTGCTGATTTCCCAGACAATAAACAGTCCAGGATATGGACATTCGTCAAAGGATTGCGATGACCGTGCGATATTTGCAAGGTCTGCGAGTTCCGACTGTCGACACTTTTCGAGGGATTGCGATGTCCGTGAGCTGTTTGCAAGGCCTTTGCTACATCTTGTTTATCCCAGAAAATGAAACCATTACTTTTCTTGTCGATGTCCTTATTTTAACTTTTTTTCGGGCTGGGAAAGCCTGAATTTCGACCTAGCGATTCTGTTTTGTCGCCGTATCAGAGGGACCAATCCAAGTTTCTTCTAGTTTAACCAGCTGATCTAAAAAGTAGTCACTACTCGCTCTTTGCATCATATATGTTTTCAAGGGTGGACATAGAAACGGGTTTCTCAGATTTTCCTCTTCTACACCATCTTTGTCCCATCTGTAGCATAACCAACAAGTTTTCAAAATGAATGGTTATTATGACATTAGATATAAAATTTATAATAGAAGTTATTCCATATATTACTGTTTCATATGATGAATTAGGACGGATAATAATTGTTCCTATCTTCTCCATATCTCAACGAATCTTTTTATATTTCAAAAATTTTACCAGCAAGTGTAGAAACTCCGTCTTCAGTGAAACTTTATACATTTAATTGGGCACACATAATACATCCTGTACTTAGTATTACAATAATTTTAAATTTACTGTGATATGATTCTGCCTTTTACGAGAGCTAAAAACCCTTGCGAGTAGCTTTTAGTGCTACTGCAAAAAATACTAAGTGTCGGTTCATACAGCATTGTGCAGATGGGCGCATTAGATAGATGGTATGTTTCAGTCGCCAACAGCACTTCAAATTAGCTTAGGTTTTCAGGCAGTTAACAGTAGTTTTCCTTAATTGCGCATAATTTGAACGGAAAGCTTTTTTGCATACTTAACTCGTACTCGAGCGGCCGAGCTCCCTGGTATTAAACCATTAAGCAGCAGATAATATTGAAGGTCGTTCACGTATAAGAAGGCCAAACGCTGCCGTGACTAATAAAACCGTGACTGAGAAAGCCAATAAAGCCGAAGAACTGGCGATGAATGCTGGAACTTAGATGGCCATTAGTCGTAGGTACTAAATTGAACTGCCGCCGAGCTAACCGTCCCACTATTGTTCATTAATGGTGCAAATTGTGCAAAAGCTCGGGTAATGTTTCGTGTAGAAGCCAATTGTAAGACTCTCGCGTCTTTCTGAAATGTGAAAAAGTGTGATTGTATGAAGAATCTGCCCTATTTATCCTTGTCGCAGGAAAACGAGTTTGAACAATTCACCGCTCGTGCTTCTTTTTTCCTGCGATATTAAAAAACCATTCAATAGCACACACAATTGTAGTAGTAACGAGTACTCTATACTGCGAACTGGTCACAAAATCCCTTTGATTTTAACCGAACCCGGATCTTTTTCAATACCTGAGTTCTGTTCAATATGAAGAACTACCAAGAGGTCCCTGTCGAAAGTACCATACGTTACGTAATTACCAGTTTTGTAGGTAATTTCTTTATCATTAGTTTTACCTGATAAGGTAGCCCCAGTAGTCTCCACTGAGAACGGAACTATAGCTTGAAGGAACTTTCTGACATGAAGTAGTAGGCCAAGCACCTACGTAACCAAGAAGCTAAAAATGATACAAACATTTATCGGCTCTTTGGTAAACCTTCAAAAACCCCATTTTCAAAATAATTTTTTGAATTATAATTTCAGTGGTCGCCCGGTTGGTTTAGTGGGTTAGCAGCCTGGTTAGCAATCAGATGGATAAATCCGGCCTTAAACGAGAATTTTCTCGAGACAAGAATTGATGTGAACTCATTAGTTACTGTAAGTTAGGATTATGGTTGTTGGATATGTGGTATGTTTGGATGTGGTGGAGCGTAATGTAAGTCGGGTGTGGCCTATTACCTTCCTTGCGCTTCCCGTGCGGTGTAAATGGTACTCCACACCGAAAGGTAAAAGAGGCTAAAGCTAACGAATGAATGAAAAATTAGTAACAACACTTACTGCATTTTAGAGGACTACCCCTTTTGGGCTTGGTAAATTCATTAGTGGCAAGAAAACGTACAATGCATTATGATCTGCTAATTCAACTTACGATATTGCATGCCGAGAAAAAGTTACAGAAACATACATGTATAACAACTGATGAAATGCAAGCGGTTACAAGTTTTGTGGTCTTCGATGATCATCAGGCGTTGAAGTTCTTTGTCGACAATAATGTCCTGGAACTCACTGGGAAGGCTCTGCGCTTCGCCGAGGAATATGGCTGGTGGAAACCTCTTCGTCTTCTTGGGGTTTCTTGTCTCGAAAGCGGGGGCCCTAAGGGTGGTGATGATGTGTTATTGGTCCTGTTGGATCGCTCGTTGTTAGAATTGGCCCCGATTCAACCAATTCAGGCCCAGCATCTTCCTAGCAATGGACCGCTCCTTTGCCCAGAGCTTCCTGATGCTGGAGCGGGGTAGAGCGCTGAAACATGTAAAACGGTAGTCAGTGATGAAACGAATAAAAGTCTTATAGGGGTGGATGGGAGTGCGGATATGACAATCTGAAAAGCTGCCACGAAAAGATTGGCACTCGTTCTCTGCATACAGTGGAGACATCTTTGGAGTTTGGGGAACCAGTTCAAAATGGAATTGAAACGAACTCCAGATAGATGATGAAGGTAAAGAGCTCTAGTATAGAGCTCCAGAGTGTCAAGGCGATGTAGTTGCGGTCCAATATGGATCTACTCTAGTGATGAAAATTTTTCAACGTGGTGGCTTTTGTTCGGGTTGGGTTTGGTTCTCCAACGTTGAAATCAGCGTTTAAGTCCCAGAAGTGAAGAAGATAGAAGGTTGGAGGCACGGCCACTGGTGATGGCGTTGACCTCAGATGGCGGTTGAAGAAGCTGCTCTCTTGGGTTGAGCGGGAAAGGAATGTGGGGATGGAAGGTAATGAAGAGCATAGGGGACCCTTGAGGAACCCTGCTCATTGGGGAGAATGGTTTTCAGATGGCACCACGGGCTGTAACCTGGTGCTGGCTAAAATCCAAAGGTTTGGCCAATAGTCTTTCATGCCAGGCGGAGCCAAAATCTCTCCCCGTGTCCAGCATGACAGCGAAGAGGCATTGACAGGAGTAGCGTCGGTGTTGAGCCGAAACAGAAGGTTGGTGATGCTTCTTTGAGGGTAAAAACCGTACGGAAATCCGGTGATGACATTGTGGCAGCGAGAATTTAGGATGTGTGTTTATTTTCACTACTGTTATATATGCTCAACCAGCGACGTTGTTCTTCCTGATGGTTTTATGGTATAACCGTTGCTTTGTCAATTATATTTATGGTTATGGTAGGTTATTAAATACAACATTCCTAGTTCCTGTTTATAAATATTAATGGAGTATGAGCTCGAAATGTTGGTATTCTTTCTTTATTCCATAATAAAATACGTTTCCAAGCGCTGGGAGTAGATCTTGAATTATCCTGTACATGCAAGATTGTCTTTTTCATAGAATTTTTCATTTTGCTCTGTTATCTTTTCTCCGTTTTCTAGTTTTCTTCTCTATAATACCTTATAGATTTCGTCTCTCCACTCTGTTTGGGGTTTTCCTTCTTTCTTCCATTCTATAACTTTACTTATCCATCTCTTACCGTTTACATTTTTCACATGATCATGGCACTGCAGCCCTATGTTTCTTATAACTATTTATTTTGCCTACTATACTTTCATATGTTATTCTGTCTCT
The DNA here is from genome assembly GCA_940337035.1 of Agriotes lineatus. Taxonomy (NCBI): domain Eukaryota; kingdom Metazoa; phylum Arthropoda; class Insecta; order Coleoptera; family Elateridae; genus Agriotes; species Agriotes lineatus. The sequence continues at coordinate 21,735 of CALNHX010009724.1, forward strand.
TCTTCTACTTTCGCATGCGATTACCCAAGACTTCATTTTCACTATATTGTCTTTTCTAACCTAGTTTTATCTTATATTTGTCGTTACGGGGTGCTTTAGTATCAAATATTTTATATACCTAAGTATCTCCTAAAATAGGGTTCAGCTGTTTCATGTATATTCTCTTTCCACGGTAGAAAAGTCATTTTTCATAACCCCTTCTTCTTTATATCATGCTTTCCAGATTTCCACTTAAAAATTTCAAGAATTTCTAAAAGTGTTATAGTTGTGTATAGTTATTTGTTATTAAACCTGCGTTTACATACTCTTTTACTAATTCGGCACCATACATCTAAGATCATGTATTGTAACCCTTTGAACTCCTTCAGAATTGAGTATGTAAAAATATTCCTTTCCGGTACAATCGCCCCTTTCCACTCCGTTTTTCAGTTTTAGGGATATTTTGAACACAGTATATGACTTGAAAAATATTTTTAATAAACCTTTAAATACCCCAAAGCTCATGCCTTTCTTACAGCTATGTGGTTTTTCTTATATAATTTTCTCAGGAATGCTCTTCTCTTAGTATTGCTTCCCGCGTCTTTAAATTGTCCTGTACTTTTCGTTTTTACTTCATATTTAGTTCTCCTTCACTTTTGTCTTATACAGGATCCACTATTTTATTCCCCATACTGCTGTCATACTTATTTGTTTGTGCGTTTGGTATGGGGAAGGTGTAGGCTTTCCAAATTTTCATTGTCTACTACGCAAGCTGCAAACAAATTTGTACTACCTCCTACGAATGCTCCGGGATTGCTAATCCTGGTAAGCCGCTTGAAGGTATTATTTTCAAGTTGTATTTTTCCATTCTCTTCTCCAACAACTGCATGAACCAAGAAGCCAAAGTCAAAATGTATAAAGCCTGCCTGCGACTGATGATGACTTACACTGCGGAAACCAGAGCTGACACATGCCAAACTAAGGGTGTAATTCGGACTGCAGAGATGGTCCAGAGTCCATTCTTGGATATACTCTTAGAGACCGAATCCAGCACACAGAAATAAAAAGAAGACACCAAAGCGATGGGTAAACAGTTGGACATCAACAACACAGCAAGCGCCATAAAGTTGGAAAACATGCTCTAAGTCTAATTCAAGAAGAAGAAGAAGAGTCTCTTTGAAGTCATAGTTGAGAGTTCAACGTTGAAACGGGAACTTGACCTTGTTTGAAGCTGTACGCGGCGCTAGTTACAGTCGGAGTCCCTAGGTATCGTAAGGGAAATCCGAGAGCAGAGAAGTGTTGTTGCAGAGATCTGTAAATTGTAGAGAGGTGCTGTAGACAGTACAAGTTGGTTATTTGAAACCAGGCAGTATACAAAGGAAGCGACAGCGTCGTCAAATGACGCGATAGCGAAGACCGTTAAGAACTGAGAGAACAGTGGGTAAATCAGACCAAATTAGGTCGTGTTCGCGGGTACTACAGCCCGGCAGAGGCAGAATAATTGTGGTTCGTTTAAGTGCGTACACGCAAACTTTCCTTTGTTTTATACTCAAGCAGTGGTCTGCCCGCACAAAGCCGTCGTTAAAACAGCTGTTGGGTGATTTAATATTACTGTTCGGAGTGCCAGCGCTGTGATGTTTTCGCAATAAGCTAGTAGCATAAATGCAGAGTAGAAACAGCGTTTTGCGCGTAGATTGTCATTGTTGTTGAAACAGCAATTTGCTTCGTACTTTAGTAATTACATTTATTATTAGTTAGCATTGTCTTTTACAGAAAAATGTAGCTAGTGACTTTTCATTTGAGTAAATTTTTAAAGCTAATATGTTCAGCTTAACACGAGTACAGATCAATTCCTGGTTCCTTTCAATAGGGGTTGCCCTTAACCTCGACTGAGGTAAATACAATAAGAGAGATATCATTACCATTGAGCTAGCAGGCAATACGAGAGAGTAAAAGTGTAGGGAGCACATCCGCCTGATTACCTGTAAAAACGCTTCAATTTTAATGGTAAAGTAGGAGATATAAACGTTTCAACGTTGACATTGGCCGTTGTAACAAAGACTTCTATTTATTGCAGTAGAATTTCTATGTACAGGGTGTCTCATTTTCGACACTTTTATAGGGTATCTCCGTAATTGTTAGTGCTATCAAAAAAGTAATATAGGCCTCATGTGCTCTTTTTGGGTCAAACTTAAAATGGTAAAATCAAAATTTGAAAATGTTCGCTCGCTTAAAGATACGGGGGGAATCAAAAAATTGTCAATTTCAGAATGACCCTATATTTTCTTAGTTAAAAGAGATACAGAAAAATCTTTCGAAGGAAAGTTTCTTTGTAATGATTGTTGAATAATCTGCCGTTTTCAGAATAAGTATACGGAGTCAGGTAAAAAAGTTATCGGACCTAACCTCATTTTTTTAATGGAACACCCTGTATATTTTAATATAAAAAGATAGCATATTAAATTCTCTTTTCAAAAATAGAACACACGGTGGATGATATTGGTTTTCTATGCGATTTATTTAAACTTTATTATTTTAAACCACAGTAGGCTACGAAGCAAAAGCTAATATCCTAGAAACAAAACTATGTTGACATTGTAGCTGGAAAGACATTACACAATATATTTTAACAGACAAAGAGTAGAAGAAATAGTTGGCACAAGAAAGTAAATTAAAAAACTATAGAAACTTTGACACGAAATAAAAGATTCAAATTAAGAAGAAACAATAACGGGAATCATCGCAAATGTTCGAAAGCTCCTCCGTTGTTTTCAATGCACTCTTGACATCTTTTTCGAACGAATTTTAAGGCATTTATGATGTGTTATGGTTTTATTTCTGCAAAGGCCTCATGAATTCTTTGATCAAGTTGTTGTCGGGTTAAGATGATTTCTTTATAAATGTTATTTTCCAACACTCCTCAAAGAAAAAAATCTGGAGGTGTTAGTTAGATCCGGAGATCGTGGTGGCCACCTTATAGGTCCATGTGTTCCTATGCAACGTTTCTTAAAAAAAATGAGGTTAGGTCCGAAAACTTTTTCACCTGACCCCATATACTTATTCTGAAAACGGCAGATTATTCCACAATCATTATAAAGAAACTTTTCTTTAAAAGATTTTTCTGTATCTCGTTTAACTAAGGAAATACAGGGTCATTCTGAAATTGACAATTTTTTATTTTCCCCCGTATCTCTTAAGCGAGCGAAAATTTTCAAATTTTGATTTTACCATTTTAAGTTTGGCCCAAAATGAGCACATGACGCCTCTATTACTCTTTTGGTAGCACTAACAATTACGGAGATACCCTATAAAAGTGTCGAAAATGAGACACCCTGTACATAAAAACCAGTATTTCCCATTCAAGCGTTTCCACAATATAGGATTCATCTTTCAATCGGCTTGAAATATTGAATCCGCTGTGACTTTTTGCAATTTAATTGCCACTAACATTAAGAACTCCATATTGCTGTTTTAAAGACGGATTATACAGATAATAGTGTCTTTAGCAGAATTAAATGCGTCTTCGATTTGCATACGTATTTATCTGTCGGAGAAGAATTAACGTCGCTTATTGTGTATTATTAACGTACTGATAAATGATTCGCGCGACAGATACTTTCAGCAATAAAATCTTTATCGAAATGTCCATAGATGTTATTGATTGCACCGATGCTGACTTTAACAGTAATACACTCTTGGCGTCTTAACCAGCTTTTATTAACTAATGATTAATTGAACGTATTCGCGCTCAGTATTTTTTCTAATGCTGCTGATTAGGGTGTATCAAACTTAGTTTTCGTAAAAACTTAATTTCTGGATTATCAATGTTTTATTTAAATTTGCTCTTTTTGAAGCTGTAATTTAAAAATCATCAATTGATAGGAACGTTTCTACCATACAAGTAGCTACCAATAATCTGTCAAAGAACTACTCCTGTTTCAGTGGAGAATTTATCTAATCGCAAAACCCAACTTGAAATGCGTAGGTGCATCCGCGTAAATTGTTTCCGGACATTCTAGCTCTCTGGCTAATGGCAATTTGTTAACGTAGTAATTATTCTTACGTAAAAAGGCAAAGTAATTTACAATTAGGCTGAATAGTTTACTCATGTTGGTTTTGCAGGTGCCACATAACCTCAATCTAAAGAGCTGTGTTTAACCGCATCCAATTAAAGTCGTTAGAACCACAGGCGTCAATCGTGTGGGGGCTCGGATGATCAAGCTCTCACGTCACACGAATAAATTTATATGGGACACAGCCCCACATAAATGTTTGCTTCGTATAATTAATAACAAATTTTTTCTAACACAAAAAGATTTTTCAGTAATCGAGCTAATTATGAAACACTTACTTGCTTAAGTAATTTATTGCTGATCAATAACTGCGACATGCCTAAGAGTTTGTAATGGCTTCGTCCTGTTTGTTTAATAGTTACAAAATATGAACTACTTTGGCTTTGCAACAATTTCTGGAGTAAAATTATATGCCTTCCACCGCGACCGTTTTCCCAAATCTTAAATTTTTGACTCAATCGCTTAATCAACCGTGACCAACACAAAATTATATGAAACGTATTACAAAATTACATGACTTTTGTGAAGAGAACAACCGCTTTCGTATTAAAGGAAAGTCAGAAAATTAATAGAAAACCAGTATGTCACTCTAGATGGATCTAAACACGATAACTCGAGAATGACAACCTGCCAGAATGGTTCTATTGCACTAGTACTTTTGAAATATTAATTCAAAAGAGCTGAAACGATTTTGGGCGTGAATGATCGTTTTTCTTTGTATGTGTCTATCAATGTGTATCCAGGTTACGCGTAATAGACGTTAAGCTATCGCATCACAGTGGTGTAGTGGCACAGTCGCTGACTACCCAGCCTGAGATCGCGAGTTCGAATCGCTCCCCTAGCGGAGGTGATAACTTGCCGGCTCAATTTTTAATCGATTCACTCCGTCTAGGCTTTGCAACTATTAGTTCCCATCTTTTTGCGAATTCTGTTTTTCCCGAAGTCGTTACACATATGGCGCTATCATAATGTGATAACTGTCATACCGTATTGAAAGCACCAACAGATAGATTACGAGGACGGAACATGTCTTAAGGAATGGACGGCCCAAGGGGCACATAGTAAAAGTCGATCCATGCCAACAGTGTACTGAAGTAGCGACAAGGTACTTGTAGCTACTCATCTTGTTTCATATGTATAAAGTTGCCCTAAAATGCTTGTTATAAATTTAGTTTATTGGAAACCTCAAGCCAAAGCTAAAAGCTCATATAAAGAGTTTATTTTAACACTTCCGTATTGATATAGGAACTTCCAATTTAATGTATTTTGGTTTTCTGCCAAAGAAAGTCAATACAAACCATTCCCATAGCAAAATGTGTTTTTGGCTGATATAAGTTCTTCGTTTATCTTATTACTATACTTAACATAACATAATAATACGTGTTCTTCAACTGTGGAACATACTACAGAAAGTTCGTACTTTCTATAAAGAAACATAATACAGTAAGATCTGATTCTATTTCTGACAGAGTGTGTAATTTAAGCTTAAGGGAGAGGTGCAGGAACCTTACATCAATCAATATTCACGTCAAAAATAATGTAGAAATTACCATCGTACGATATAAAAATAGCACTACGAGATGCAAATGGGAAGTTGAAAGAAGAAGCATGATACAAATCTGTAACAGGAGGAAAAAGTAAACACGTGTTAAGCACTTGAATAGGAAAGAACTAATTGAATATGACACGAAAATCGTAAGCACCAAATTTGATCCTAATGGAGACATCATTAACAAAATTGATCACATTCTCATAGAAATTAAACTCATGAAATGCATTAAAGATGTGAGCAGTTATGGGAGGGAGGGGCAGGTTCCAATCACTAATAAGTTAAAACGAAAATTAGAAATAATGCCAAAAGCTAAAAATAATTAACTAAGCAATGAAGAAGTAGAATGTACTGTAAAGAGAGGAAAGGTCTATTTTAAGAGAGAATGACGATACAGCTGCAAGAAGTCGTTCTATTAAGTTAATTTTATAGTCCAGGCAAATGTTAATTTTACATTTATTTATCCTTCGAAAAGTGATGCAAAGGTTAAGCTCAATAATTGTATCTGTCTTATGCTATCTATGACTGTGGACATGGATAATAATTAATAACGAATGTAAGGGAAACTATAAAACGTCGAAATGGACTGCCTATCTTCCAAGAAGTCTTCGAGTGTCCAAATTTGAATTGTGTATTAGTAATGAAGCAGCAGAAGCGATTGCTTCTAGTGCAAAATCTTTAGGGGCGACAAATTTTGGGTAAAAACGACAATCGCCTTAAAAAAGTATACTTATGGCTTAGAAGCAGCTTTTGAGGCACTAGGAGAAGAAGATCAAAAGAACAACCAATACAAAATTAACATAGGGGAAAAAACAGCGGAATGTATAAAGGAAAAGAAAGAACTTTATAGAAAATGGCTGAGCACTAAATCACAAGAAGATCTGCAGAATTATCAAGAGAAGAATAGAGAAGTGAAAAGACGGGTAGTTCGAGAAAAAAATGAAAAGTGGGAGGATGCATGACTAAACATCTTGGGGAACAAGAAACTCGGAATCCTGGAGAGTAATTAAAGCATTAAGGAATAACACGAAGGAACATGCAAATTTAGCCTACATACAAGAACAACAATGGGAGGCCTATTATAGGGGCTTGCTAGGAGAAAATCGCCCACAATTTTCTATGTAAGAGGAAGAAACAAAACAAGAAGACCAGGAAGAAATAGAAATAAAACTAACACTACAGGAAGTAAAAAAGGCTATTAAATCAATAAAAAATAATAAATCAGCTGGACCTGGAGGAATCGCCCCTGAATTAATTAAATATGGAACGGAAAATCTATTTCGCATGATACATCGAATGTTCGAAAGAGCAATAAATGGAGAAAAACTACCAATTGAATGGACTCAAGCCTTTATTGTATCTATTTTCAAGAAAGGAGACCGTAGGAAAAGTGAAAATTACAGAGGAATAAGTATAATAGCACCAATGGGAAGACTCTATGGGAAAATAGTGAAAGGAAAATTAGAGGAAAGCATAAATAATAATATCGGAGAGGACCAAGCAGGATTTACGGCGGGAAGATCATGCATAGATCATACCTATACACTACAATTGATCGAAAAAAAAATGGCCAAAAACAGAGAAGTACATATGGCCTTCATATACTTGAAAAAAGCTTACGGCTCAGTCCCCAGGATGAAACTTTGGGAAGCCATGAGAGGAATAGGAATTCAAAGTAAAATAATCAACGCAGTCAAGAGCCTATATAAAGACAATAAAGTAAAAATAAAAGTAGGAAATAAACTATCTAAAAGTTTCAAAACAACAAAGGGCCTTCTGCAGGGCTGTCCCACATCACCGACACAGAGGAAGTGTGAAGGCATGGGAGTACCAGTGGGAGACGAACATCTATACACGCTGAGTTTTGCGGACGACCAAGTTGTCATAGCACAGGACGAGGATGATCTCAGCTATATGGTAAGGAAATTGGAGGAGGAGTATACTAAAAATGGGTTGGAGATAAACTTCAAGAAGGCAAAATATTTAAGCACAATAGAAGAAAAAGTAAAAAATTTAGAAATAGAGGATGGCCAAGAAATAAAAGGGAATGAAAAGTACAAATACCTGGGAGTTATAATATCAAAAGATGGGAAAACAGAACAAGAAATTAAGAAAAGATTAGGACAAACCAGAAATTGCATAAAACAGCTGAATCCAGTCCTGTGGGACAGACACATTACCAGAAACATTAAAACAAGAATATATAATACTATGGTACGCAGTATAGCAACTTATGGTGCGGAAATCTGGATAATAAATAAACATATGGAAAAGAAGATCAACCCAACCGAGATGGAATTCTGGAGAAGGAGTTGTAGACTTACAAGGATGGACAGGGTGAGAAATGAAGAGATAAAGAGAAGAATGGGAGTAGAAAAAGACTTATACAGCTACATCGAAGAAAAGAAATTGACTTGGTACGGACACGTTAGAAGAACAGATAGAAACAGGTGGATAGCGAGAGTAACAGATTGGAGCCCTATAGTAAGAAGAACGAGAGGTAGGCCTCGAAGGTCATGGAGAGACGAAATAGATGAGGCGATGGAAAGAAGAGACCTGGAGGAAGGAGAGTGGCAGGATAGAGATCAATGAAGAAAATGGTTGAGAGAAGGAAGACAGCGGCAGCTGTAGATATCCTATATATATATATACATATGGCTTATGGGCAGTTCAAATATCCCAATAGACAGTAAGAGCGCACTACCTACGATGTGGTTTGCCACCAACGTTGCCAACTCTCGGGAAATTTACCTTTCCGAGGGAAATTTAAAGTCATTTAAGCGCTAAGAGAATTTTTCCACATTCCAGAGAATTTTGATAAAATCCTCAGAAATTACAAAAGTCAATAAAACGATCGCTCAGCGATTCGAAGAATGCACAACAGTCTGTCTATATGTCAGGCGAGGTAATAAACAGCAAATAATACGAGGATTGTTCAGTAGAATGAGAAACACGTTTGGATCACGTAAGAATAACTTGGTCATCATGGCACATACATGAGGCTATTGAAATATTTATTGGTATATTAGTGAGGTGCCTGCCAAATTTCTTTGCAATTGTTTCTTTGTGGGAATTTTTATAGAACTAGGAAATGGCGTTTACTATAGAAAATCCGTCCAAAGATAATGTGCATACTGTTATTCAAGTACCCACCGAAGGACGTCAACCACTAGACGCCATGAGAGAATGAAGACTGTTGATGATGATTATAGTTATTCTCACGCAGTGGTGGTTTAGTGGTGCAACAAATTTCAACAAGGGAGGCAGTTGACTAAACACTGCTTGTACAGGACATGTTCAAGTTTCAAATTCAGTAGAAACTTAGAGGCGTTTGAAAACTGCTTTACGTGCAAATAGACACATTAAAATCAACTTTTTGAACTTGTTTCAGTATAGAAAGTGTTCATTCCATTATTTATACGCTTATTATCACAAAATCCATGTCTTTGGTTCATTAAAACAATCACTAAACAGGTAGCAATTAGTTATGGGCTTATTCGAATGAAAAATAACCGGTTATCCGGTTATTGAAATAACCTATGTAACTCGGTTTTCGTTCCAAGTATTTGAATGAAAAATAACCTCATGCTGATACGTACTACGCTTTGAATATAAAACCTCTATTCAAAGGTACTACGTGCCGTATCTCAGCGACCTACGCAGTGCTCAAAATTCTGTAAATATAAATACGTCATAACTCATAAACAAAGCAGGTTGTACTGAAAACACCGTTTGGTTATCGCCTAACTACCTCCTATCATAAAAAATATCAAATTCTGGGGACCTGAAACCTGAACGCCTAAAAACTGCAAACGCATCAAGCTATAAAACAATTTTTTATTTGGTTACATCTCCAAAGGTTCAAAACAAGAGGCAGCGCCTTTAACCCGCCCGATCGATAAAGATAAACGTTTTTATTGCGATTAGCAAGCAGTCCCGCATATTTCTATTTTTCTACATTTCTTAATAAATACCTCTTAATTTCCAATACATAACACATAATGTACGGTCGGCGCCTTAGAAATCGGGCACTACACACTATTATGATATATATTGCATGTATTTTTTAAGTGTATAAACTGGGTTTTTACAGTTATTATGGTTTGAATTGTTACGTCAGATTGTTTATTGTTTGTCAATTATGAAATGCCATCTCACATTAATGAAGTAACCGGAGCAAGAATACTCCAAAGACTAGAAGAACATATTACGTGTCCCGATTTCTAAGGCGCCGACCGTATCTGCTATCTGCAAGTTACGATGTCGATGCAGATGACGGTGAACCGATGTCGATGCAGATGACGGTGAACCGCCAACCGGCAAACCTGCTGACTTAATTGAAACGAATCGAGAGCCAAAATTTATTCGATTGATTATTCCATTAATTCGGTTATTAATATCATTCGAATGCAAATAATTCGGTTATGAAAATTGTCCGGTTATGCCCATCACTAGTAGCAATTCACTTCTAACGTGGAAGCACAGACTTTTGTTACAAAATACTTTCGCCAACGAAATCATTTTTTTTAAGTATGTTTCAAAAACCGGAACGCATAAAGCTTTTAAGGCTCAAAATGATATGTCACTATTTTATACTTTCTTATAGTATTTCCAATATTAAGACGTTATGTCACTGAAAATGCAAAGGTTAGTATTAATTTAAAAACTTCTTTGTAAAATTTAACAAGAGAATTGGTAATTTAAACTAGTAAGTATAAAATTTTTGGTTAAGCTGGGTTAGATTATTTACCTTTTGTATGTGTGGTTTTTAAAACGTTTTCCTTTTGTATTTTTCTCTCTTTTGTATCGGTGTTCCACCACCCTGGTTTTGAGATTAAGTATTAGATGTTATATTTTTTATATGGAATTCAAATAAATGACCACATATTTTGGTGTTGTTTTCCAGCTGTTTTTGATATTCGTTTCTTAGTTTTTAGTAAAATAATTATTCCGGCAAGTTTTGATTTCTGGAAGGTTAAACTAACGGTTAGCTGTATTTAACAAAAAAATGTATTTCTAATTGTTATTTTGAACCCACACCATAAAAAATAAGAGGATTTTAATTGAAGAATGATATCTATTATAAGAAAAACCACTCAACCAAAAAGTAAATAACCATATTAGTTTTGTTAACAGCTTATACACATATTAAATTAGAAAATTGTTTGACACCTATCTTAAATTAACACCAATAATTTCTACTTTTACAGTGCTACTATTTTAATAACATCAGAGATCCAAGAAGATATAAATATATAATAACACAGAAGTAGAACGATAAAACATTAGACTTTCCATTCCTATAAGTAACGTATTTGTTACACACCCGAGAGAGGACAAAAAAAGAATAAAGAAAGAAGACTTAAACATATTTTTCCATAGTAAAGATATTTCTTTGTTTAAGGTGACCTTTAATTAATTTTTAACTTTTTTAGTCAACTATATAAACAAAAACCAACAAAAAGATCAAGGTGAAATTCAATATACACCTTCCATGGACCAACCAAAATATGATATCAACAACGTAATGTCGCACCAATTAGTTATTTAAAAAAAAAGAGGTAACAAAACAAGAGGAATTTTATTTCTTCACATATCTAATTTTAGATAAGAGCATTCATGTGCCCTTTAATTGGGTTGTCCCAAATTTTAATTTGTCATAAAAACTGTTTTAAAAAATATAAAGAAGCTATATTAAAACAGCGAAACGTAACGTGAAATTACTAATTTTATTTGAAAATTTATTTTGACAAGGTTTAACACAACCAATAAGCTTACTTATAACTATTAGTAATTAGAAATTCTACCGATAAAATATGACAAGTAATGTCGTGTTTTTTTTCACACTTAATTAATTGAAGGGTTTCCAAGAAGAGATAAAGTGCGAAATATAGAACAACTAAACATAAAACCGATAGAAAGAACATTAGAGAAAAGACAACTAAGTTGGCTGGGGCATCTCAGTGGAATGAAAAACGGGAAAATAACAAAGAAAATGTATGAAGCAAGAATACAAGGAATAGGTAAAGTGGAGCGACCAAGAATAAGATAGGAAGAGCAAGTACGATAAGCTGAAATGAAACCAAAAGATTAACACCAGACAGGAATACATTACAATTAGGACTGCATGAAATACCACAGACTTGAAATCTAAGAACGTTACAATCAACACTTAACGATATATAGACTTTTAGATTAAATAAAATAAATACTATACTTCATTCAACGAACATTTAAATTACTGGGAGGAGCCTAGATTACGCAAAATCAGTTTTACACGTTACAAATTTAAAAATCCGGAGAAGAAAATTGTTTAATTTCAACTAACTTGAGCTGTGTATAACCGGCTTACCAATAGCAATATGCTATTCAAATTTACCGCCCATTTATGGGAGGGGCTTGTACTAAATCTGTTGGCTAAACGTAGCATAGTGAAATTTGTATGAAATTATGACCATTTGTTCGAGTTATTATACCAGTTTGACGTAACTCAGTTTAGCAGGTTAAGACTTTTTACCGGTAACGTGAGGCTAGACACAGCAAATTATTTTTCCTCGCTCCCACCTGATTTTTGTATTGTATCACTTTTCTCTCACCCTACTTGCTTGACGACCCTCTCGCCGGCGCCCATGCTCGCCCACAAAAACCAGGCGATCGCCGCAGCCCACTGCGATCGCATAGGAAGTTGCGAACGGCAATTAGCATAAACGGGTCTCCGAAATAAATCGGGGGTCAGGGAGCGATCCCGCGATAACCCGCCGACGAGTTATCTCGGTCGAGAGCAGTGCATGCGGCCGGCGTGGTGTTCGTGTCGCCCTCGCCGGCCAACAATAACAAAAAATTGTTCGACGTTGCCGCGACGGGCGGCCGCGATTGGCTACCGGCGATGCACCCGCCGCCGCGCCCCGCAACCCTTTCGCCGCGCCGTGTCTAATGGCCATCAACAGAAAAGATAATTGAAGGCCGCGGACCTTCCGTTCGGGGGCCCCCGGCGGCAGAAACCACCCCGGCCGTAGCCTGCTGCCTGCGAAGGTTGGAACGTCTTGCGAAAACAATTATTATTTTACGGCGGAGCCGTGCTTAGACATTGAGCAAGTTCGATTGTTTTTGTGTTCTCTATACAGGGTGCCCATTTTTTATACGACTGTATTGGTACACATTCAAGCAAAATATCGACGAAAAACTGGTGGCGTGTTGAAATTTGACCCCACCTTTTCTAAATAGCCTGAAAAACTAAAAATGGGCAATTTTTTAATATTAAATCATTCGATAACCACAAACAATAAAACAAAAATTTAAATGGATGTTTGAAGACCTCGTTTCGTAGAATTTAATAAAATTATAAATTTCCATGGCACTCTTAGTTGTCCAGATATAACTTTAAAACGTAAGTAATAACATAATGACACCTTAATGTAAAAAAAGCTTGTGGCGAGTGGTTGTTTTATGTGTTTATAAATTCTTTTTTTTTAAATTTTTATTAAAGCGTCTAATAATTTTACATACTTATAATCAGACTAATTCTTTACTGCGTTTTTGAATATTGTCTTCATTATAAATCTAACCAATAAAAAACTTGCTATCCGTACCAAGTGACTTGTTTAAATAATTTGTTAACAAAATTACTTTCCACCTAATCTTGCACAAATATTTATTCCTTCAAATGTCAAATCCACATAACCTAAGATAGTTATGGTTATGGACTCGCCGGGTGTCAATTAAGTTCTGTGAACTAAACCGCAAAACGAGCGCTCACTTACTAGTTTTTTTTAACATGAAACTCTTTACCCAGGTTGGTATATGCATTTTTAATTATTCTTAATTTAAAATTATATTTTTACGTTGAAACTCTCGGTTATGTACTTTGACACTTCATCCACCCTTTTAATTCAACAGCTCTTATGAATAATTTCTCCTCACCTTATTTCGGGTAGTTATTGATCAGGCATTAGATGGTTTATTTATAATAAATATTTTCTTTCAAATACGTTTCGTTCCAATCTGCGACACGCAATACTAGTCCAACCTTATTAAACAGCTTTCTGGTGCAAGTAGCTCACATAAATTAGGCAAATCTATGGTACAGCCAATTGATGAACTCCAACCAGCCCACAGCATTTTCCTTCGTATACCGTACATCTTACGATAATAACAATCCACTACTTGGTATATGTCAATAAATAACACATTTTTTACTTCAATTTGTACTATAATTGGAAATTATTAAATTTTGTTTGGTCGAATACTTAAATTAGTTATAGATTTGAGAAAAAATGTGCATTTTCTTTCAAGGACAATAAATATACTGTTATTTTTAATTTACACTACTTCTTACGGCTGGCTGATGATATCAAAGATGGTTTATAAGACAGACATTTAATAAAACGAAGATTTTTTTATACATATACAATGTCCGCCAAAAAGTCAGCATATAGTGGGAAAAATTATTATTTTAGAATTTTCAAAAAATCTTTTTACGTCAATAATGTGTGCTATTTAGCCCCTATCATATATACCGAGTGATTTTTACTTATTTAAATGTTTTTCGAAATTGTGAAAATCCGAGAAGTGCTATTTTTCGGAAATTAAGTAATATTTCAATGAGATTTTTTTAGAGTGTATTTAGCTAACTGATCAATTTACAGAAATTACAGAAAACCCCTAATTTTTTCAACTTTAGCTAAAAATTAATTTTTAAGTTTTTTCAATATTTTTCAAAATTTCAAATACCAAGACTTAATATTAAAATAAAATTTTTTATGTGAACTGTTAATTAATTCTTTAGATTTTTTATTATTTACCGAAAAGCAGTATGTTTGCATAATTTCTACGTTTTTATGCAAGGCGCTTTTTAGTAGAATTTTTTTTTATTCTAATTAATATCTATTTAAATGGCTTCAAGAAACTATAATCTAGACCTGTTAATAAATTACTGTTACAAAAAACCTGTAAATGTTCTTTTACAGTTGTCTAAATAAAGTGATTTTTTTAGAACATGTAAATTGGATAAAGGAAAATCTCCTCATTTAGACAACTGCAAAAGAATATTTTACACGATTTTTGAACAGTAATTCAATCAACAGATTAGAGTTTCTAGAAGCCATTTAAATAGATATTAATTAGAATTGAGAAATATTTCTCCTAAAAAGCGCCTTGCATAAAAAACGTAAAAATTATGCAAACATACTACTTTTCGGTACACATTTTATATTATTTTTCCCAATTATAAATCTTTCAAGTGTTCATATAATAAAATTTGAATTTTAATATTAAGTCTTGGTATGTAAAATTATGAAAAATATTTAAAATCTCGTGTGATACACTCACACACCATCCTTTTACAGTGATCTTATAATTAATCAAAAATTTCATTTTTAATTTTAGCCGGCAACGTCCCGCCCCCCGCGGCCTCCTGACCATCTCAAGTGTTTAAAATTATGCCACTGACCCATTCATTTAGACTGGTTGCAAACCTAACACCCTACATTTGAGGTGCATGCTTTTCAAGACGAGAGAGCACCACTTACTAAGTAAATTTTAAGATCGTCGGATTTTCGCGACTAAATCGCCACCTTAGCATTTGTCAAAAATGTTCAAAAATTACAAATTCTATAAAAACGGTACAAAATAGAGTGTTTGTTGAAGAGACAAATTTTCTCTAAAATTTTAAGCTGAATTCAAAAATGTAATAATATACCGGGCGGTGTATTTAAAATAGGAGTTAATAAAAAAATAGAAAAAAAACAAGAGAAGCCCACTTTAGAAGTATTCAACTGGAAAATCACTTAGCTCACATCAATACACATTAAAAATGTAATAAAAATGTAATTTTGAAAAAAATCGTTAGAGCCGTTTTTGAAAAAATCGAAAAAACTGAAAAATCACAAAAGTAAACACCTACTTCCGGTTATGCAATTTTCTTCAAAAGCTTGCTCTCTCATCTACATAGTACACAAAACTTATATATGAAGTTTCAACGCCATACCTCTTTTTATTTTTGAGATATTCTGTTCACAGACAGACAGACAGACACAGAGACAGACCAATAAAAAAAATGTTTTTTGGAATCAGGGGACTCTAAAACGTGAAGATCTGTTGAAAACTCAATTTCGAATTTTTGGGGTGAATCCAATACTTCCTTTAGCGTAAATGGAAGTAAAAAATTGAAAAATTAATTTTTAGCTAAAGCTGAAAAAATCAGGGGCTTTCTGGCCTTGAGATTGGCCAGTTAGCTAAATATAACACACTCTAACAAATTTCATTAAAATCTTACTTAATTTCCGAAAAATCGCACGGATTTTGACAATTTCGAAAAAGTCCATTTTCTAAATAAAAATTACTCGGTATACAGTGTAATACAAAATTTTCCAAAAAATTATAAAAATTCGAATAGAAGGCTCTGACTGTATTTAAGCATAGCTTTTGATTCTAAACAACTTTTCTCAATAAAATTTTGCCATATTTTTTGAAATAAGGTAACTTTATTCTTGAACGAATTTCATATTTTTTGTCCTGCCCTGTATGCTGTTTGACTTGAAGCCATTCTAAGGGAATCTGATATGGTTATCGAACATGCACTAACTTTTGGCGGTATTTAAATTTCGGTTTTACAACTAATAAAAAAAATTCCCATTTGTTGCACACTAAATGGACCACAGTGTATATGATAGGGGCTAAATAGGTTTTTAGACGAGCACAAATTATTTTCCCATATTATGCCGACTTTTTGGCAGACACTGTATTTCAACTCCTGATAGTAAACTTCTTCAGTGTAATTAAATAAAATATTAAGAATTTTAAATTAAATTATAATAGATTTTGTCAAGTTTTTCTCACTTCGATCATTTATAGCATTAGCTTTTTTTTAATATCCAATATTTCATAAATTCATCTTTTTAATTATTTCCCCTTTGTAATATAATAGAAGAGTTAAAATTGAAGTTATGTATTTTTTTGTACACTGGTCTAGTAGTTTAAACTACCAGATTAGCAACGGTTTTATGGCCTAGACCGGTAGCACTTAACGACGTTTGTGATTCGTGGTATGCGTTTGGCAGTACTGAATTGTATTATTGGTGGCACCGTCAGTCAAGGTCCAATTAGCGGTTATCAGGTTAAGTATTGCGTCAGTCTGACACGAATTAACGCAAAACCTAACCTCGAATTTGCCATAGGCTGACAGTGCCACCAACACTACAGTTCAGTACTGTCAAATAACACAAATCACAGCATTCTGAAAGCAAATTATTTGGCCTAATTATTTATAATAAAAGTGGTTCTTATTTAGTATACAAAATCACACGGCCGGTATTCACCTTGCTAGTTCACGTGTCTCGCCCTAACGGGCTCGACCGTGATGTACTAGCTCGGCCATAAGTGCGTAGCTACCGGCCTAATGACGTAAATAGCTACTGTCAATGGCAAGGGCTATATTTGGTTTATTCCATGTTGCTATTCTTATTTTTATTGAGTTTTTATGTTGTCTAATTCTTTTTTTATTGTGTCTGGTTAAACCTATATGTTTTCCTTTGTAGTTATTACAATTTATTTGGATCTTCAACATTCTGTACTTTTTATTTTAGAATCGATGAATAAAACTTTATACACTATGAGAATTTCACTCTATTTGCTTGGGAGCATGCGCTTTCTTCACCTTATCCATTTTATTAAATGGCAGCTAAAAATTTACAATAATATTCGTCTTAATATTGTATAAACAACTTTTCAATAATATAGCATAGATGAAGTGGTGTGTTGAATTCCACCACATCGTAAACCTTCCTAAATTATCACTTATCAAAATACAAGTAAGACCTTGGGAAAAAATTATTCAACCACAGATCTAATTTCAATATCTCTTTATAATATTCAGAATATGTATAAATCTATAAGTTTTCAATTACACTGAAGAAGACGCCTACTTAGTATTGAAATATAAGTATAAAAAAAATCTCCTTTTTATTAAATGGCTTGCTAAACAACCAACCCCCCTTTTTTAATGAGTCAACCAGTCGTTGGAGTTAATATAAATCCAACTTTAATCCTAATTTAATGATTCTTACTGGTGAACCACCAACCTACGGACGCTTTTAAATTTGTCAACAACAGCTTCGAACGTCAAAGTGAATGCTGTTTTAAAAATTAAATAGTATTTTAATCGTAAAGACTTTTGGGAGAACATTTTTTTTCAATGTAAATCATATAATTTAACCCCTAAATTTTTGAAAAAGAAAACAATATCAAATTTTAAACCCTCACTAATACAAAATATTTAACGTTTATCAAAAATTTAACAATCAAGTAATTTCCTCTTTATTTAATGGCTTATAAACTAAATTCAACTATTAGTACAAAAAATATTAAATAGTAAAAAATTCATAGAAAACTAAAATATACCACAAAATTTAATAATTCATTTTCTAGCTAATTTAACTAAACAAATTAATAAATAAAAAATTAAAATCCAACAAAAACACTTAAAAAAGTATGCTCCTAATTGATACAGGGAAAACTATAAATGCTAAAACAAATAATGAGAAATAATGATTTTTCTTAAATAATTGGTTGATTTACTTGAGTAATGTTAGAATACCTAAGCAAGTAGAAAATGTTTTAGAACTCTGACCTAACTATAAAGACTAACCCAATTGATAATATTATTACAAACATTCAGAATGGAATTTCATTTTTTGACGAAAGAAACGAGAATAAAACTAGATCATCAATATCTTGACTATCTATAAAATTAGATATAAAAATAATATTTATTTATTTATTCATAAAGTAAACCTTACAGACCTTATGCCTAATTAGAAATTTCACAACAACAAAACATGAAAATTAATATGTGCAAAAAAATAATGAGTTCTTACTAGAATGTCAGAGACTCAACTTATTTATTGTTACAAATATACAATATACAGTGTACAATAATACCAACTTATTAATACTAACTCAGCAAAAGCCATACATAATTTATTACCTAATATTAAACTACAACAAACAGTTCGAGAGAAAACAAAGACATTTTAGTCACTAAAGCAAATAAAACCCAAAATACCGTTTTAATTCATAAATCATATCATTTAAAAATGCTAAATAAATTAAACGATACTGACACATACATTAAATAAAATAAAACCCAACTAACAATATCCAAACCCCAAATAGTAACGGGGTAAAAACTTGGCTTAACAATAATTACATTGGCTATTCAATTCACCTATCATCTGTTAAAAAGTGACTAATGAAAATCCAGAATTTGACGTTTGTTGACCAATCAAATATGGAATGGAGACGTTTCTCCCCCCACCGTTTAGCCCTCACCGTTTAGCCCCCACCGTTTAGCTCCAGCCGTTTCGCCTCCGGCGCCGATTCGCCCCCGACCATTTCGCCCCCAAGTTATGCAATATGCAGTATATTTTTGCATTAGATTAATTCTTTGTGTTAATTTCTACTCTGATTTTGTGTACCTGGCTATTTTAAAATTACATACATAGATGGGCATTATTTGAGATATTAAAACGACCCTTATAGGATGAGTTCTTGTTATAATTATGAAAATAGTGTTATTTCAACAAGAATTAAAAATATTGCAGAAAGTTATGCTGGATAGATACTATGGATTATTTGTTTTTAAAATATTTTGTAATATGTATTATTTAATAAATATTATTTTCAAAATTATCTGACTTTCAATTTTGATTTATTATTTTCGGGGGCGAAACGGTTGGGGGAGAAACGGTAAGGGGGCGAAACATCCCGGGGCGAAAGGGCGGGGGCCAAACAGTGAAGGCTAAACGGTGGGGGCGAAACGTCACATAATCATCAAATATCAGCGGATATATCTCCCTAGTATTCAACTGAATATTTTAAACAAATGTGAGTTTTTATTAGAAAAAGTCAATATTAGTGTTCTGTTACTATAGCAATTACGTAGTTTGTTGCTAGATTTACTAAAAACTAATTTGAAAAAGTAGTTTGGTTCATTGAATAGTCCCTCAAATGCCATTCTTAGTCAAAGTTGAGTAGAATATTTTTGTGGTGGTATCACGAATGTCCATTGCGCTTAGGTTCCAATCCTAAATATTCGACATAACTTTGACTACCCATGGTATTATAAGTGATAATATTACTAATAAAAAAATTAATATCGCACAATGAAATTACTTATAAAATTCATGGGTTACCTAAATGTCACAAAGAAAGCATACCATTAAAACCTATTGTTGCTTTATACATGAGTCAATTATATGAACTTGTTAAGTACCTATACAAAAATAAACATAGTGTTAAATATACTTGGGAATTTAAACAAAAAAAATGAGATCAAATTACCCCAATATCATAAACTCTTTTCTTTAGATATTGTATCTCTATATACTAACATCCCCATAGATTTAGCTATTGAAACTATTATACATATTTTGGTAAAAATATCAAAATTGACCAAAATACATAAAAATGTATGTTTAAATGCAGTACAAAATATACTAAATTCAAACTATTTTTCTTATAACGGATTAGCTTTGGGTCAACCCCTATCCAGCACTCCAGCACTATAGTTGATTTAGTCACGCAAAGAGTAGTAATACAAATATACACTATATCAAATATTTGTAAACGACATACTAATAATAATTAGAGCAAACAAATCAACTATTTTAAATATGTATGTATGTATTATTGGTAACCTCATTTTACCGTGTGGTGTAGAAGCTAGTGCTTTATACGCTTTAGCATCTAGCGGTGCAATGCTCAACCTGACCCAGTCTTGGCTTACAAACTTGGAGCGCGCCTTTCGTGCTTGCATAGCAACCATTGTGTTAGGTGTGTGGCTTGGTGATGTATTAATCTTGTTACTCTATCTCTTAGACTTGTGGTTCTGAGTAGGGTACAGTTAATTTGATGCCCAACTGTGAATGATCTCACGGAACTCGATACCGATCACCAAGGCTGCGGAAAAATTTCGCCCACCGTGAAATTCGAACCGAGGACTTGCTTAACGCAAGCCTAAAGCTCTACCAACTGCGCTATTTGGCTTCTCTTTTTAAATATCAAATCAAATTCACCCCAGGCTAAAATTGACAATAGAGCATGAAAATATTCAAAATTCTATAAACTTTCAAGATTTGACACTTATTAGGGATCAAAAGGGTATGATAGAAACTGAATATTGTGGAAAAGAAGTAAAAATTTAAATTTATGTTCAATGACAAATTTAAAATATAAGAAAGCTTAATTAATAACTTAGTTAACAGAGTAATAATACTTACGTCAAAAAATTTCATCCGAGTGCGAACCTGTATTTTTATGTTGTACATTTGTTTAATGCATTAAATATATTCAAAATCATGCATTGCTTATTATTTTTGGGTGGAACGAGTAAGGGTAAGTGTTCCAGTATTTAAGAGCAGTGAAAAGCCAGCGTGAAAACCAATTGGTCATAAATAAATATTAATATCTGCGAAGAAAAGTATATAGATCAATCCAAACAAAATAAAAAAAGAATTAAGCAACCTAAAAACTCAATACAACAAAAATTGCAACTCCGAATAAACCAATTACAGCCCTATTTGATCATATCATGACAAAGTACATAAATTAAATTTTAACTCTCCTATTATATTACAAAAGGAAAATAATTTAAAGAAAAGATTAATTTATGAAGAATAAAAAAGCTCTAATGCTATAAATGGTCGAATTGACATAGAAAAACTTAATAAAATCTATTATAATTTGATTTAAAATGCTCAATATATATTCCTTCTTTAATTACAAATTTTAAAGAACATATTAAAATAGTTATTGGTATACCAAGGCACTGAAGTTTAACTTCTTATCACAAATGTGGATTTAGTTGCAGAAGCCCACAGGAAGAAAACCGAACTTCATTGCCTAGGGGAAAAGTATATTTTTTAAACATAAAACCGTGAAGTTACAAGTTTTAACAAATTTTTGTAGGTTATGTTGATGTTTTCTGTCACCCCACCACCTATAAAAAGTCGTAAAAATTTATTACTTCACTGCCGCTTTCTATTTTAATGACGATTTCGCCTTACTTCAATGTGGATTTCAACAAAATATATATTTTTTTATATTATTTTGGTCTTAAACATTCCGTTCTTTTAATTTTATAATCAATGAGAATATAACTTTATACACTATGAGAATTTCACTTTAGCAGTTTGGGGGCATGCGCTTTCTTTACCTTAGCTATTTTATCAAATGACAGCTAAAAATTTACAATAATGTTATAAAGTTATATTTTCAGTTGTAATATAACAAGTGGAATGATTATTATCGATGATTTTTTTCCGAGTTAAAACCGGAACCTAAATTTAACGAGTGCGTAGCACGAGTTAAATTTGCTATTTCCGTTTTAACGAGTAAAAAATTATCGATCATTAATCATTACACGAATTATATTTGAACGGTACAGGGGAAAAAAGATGAACGTCCAAAAAAGGCCATTTTGAGATAAAGATGCGAATTCATAGCAAAAATACATTAGAATCTAACCGAGCATTTAAACCGGGTAAAAACAATGAGCGGCGCAAGTTACAGCGGATTTACATTCTACTGTACAGAGGAAAAAAGATGAATGTCCTTGCGTTGTGGTGAACAAAGATGAATGTCCACTGGGGCACACGTGTTTGGTACAGAACTTGTGTTTTTTCTTTTAGTCTACCGATATCGGCCGTCAGTAGAACAACTGTGTGATATTTGTGTAGTTATTAAATTAATTAATTTGATAACAAAACGTAAAATTACGGTCTCTAAGTGTTGATCTATTTAGTTACTTCTACCACAACAGTGAGAAAGGTGAGTAAACTTAACAGTTTGGTCTTGTAGTGATTGGAATTCAATAAGGTATTTTCATTTAGGTTATTCGCAATGAGTGACGAGTAGGGAGGAGAATTGTCTTTAACTTCTAAGAAAAGAGCCCCCTATGGGCGAATGACAGACGTTTCAAAAATACTAAGACTACAAAGTCATGAAGCAGGCGTTAGTTGTGATTGTACCAGGCTTAAATGCTTTGAACGTAATACAAAGAAATCTTGAGGTATTACCTGATGGTCAATTTGAATTACCTAATCTGAAATACCACGAAGGACTTCCTATATCTTTAATAAAGTACCAAAATCTCCAACACTTGAAAAGGTTTTGCGATGATCCTAGTGCAAATAGTTATTTTGAATATTTACCTTATGTTAATTATGCTTAATTTAAGGTATGATGTTATTATAATATTAATGTAATAAATTCAGTTCCAACAAAAATACCCGAGTCATTTTTTGAACGGCCTTTTTTACCCGTTTTTATTTTTTTATTATATTATTATTATTATCTGTCCTTAGTTTCTCATCAGTTGATGCTAAAATCTTCTTTTCCAACGAGCTAGTGCCAAGTTAGAATAGAAGTGCTATTGAGTGTTATGAAGGAAAGATCGGACTATGTTACATGTTTTATTATTGTTATTATTATTATTATTATTATTATTGTTACTAATGTTATTATTATTATTTACTACTACTACACTTCGATAAATTTCTAAATTGGTAGTGTGTTCTTAATTTTATGCATTTTTCACTTGATTACTTTGTGTTGCCCCCTCATAAATTATTTTTTCGTACGCCTATGGCAGTCAGATTGGTATAGTCGTTATACACAAAAAGAGTAAACATACATATATATATGCAGAAAAAAAAATGGAATTCTAAATATTTGTAGAACCAAGATGTAAATCTCCAAACTTTAAAAATCGTTTTTCTCTAAAACTAGTTTTTGTGACATTCACCCTTTTACCCCTGTACCCTTCATTTGGAAAGAGAAGATATTGAATGAAATGCAAAATATCAAATATTTACTTTTTGTTCTTAGGTTGGCACTGTTAATGTTGGTTACCCTGCTGTCAATTTTAAGTCTATGTCAAATTCGAGGTTAGCAGGTTAGATAGAACATTATTTACAAAACTTCTCCAATACATATACAAACAAATACACAGGGATGCGCTGGGACTGAACATAATGGTGACATAGTTCTAATATCTGACTGTATTAATAACGCCAGCAAAATGCTTGAAAACATATTCTGTCAACAAATGGGCCTGAAGACCAATATCTCAAAGACACAAGTGATGACAAACCTACTAATTGGTGGGGGTATTTATATTGATGGGAAACAACACGAAGAGACCACGTCTTATAAATACTTAGGTCACTAAATACGTATTAGCAAAGACAACCAAACGTGTGAGCTCACCAGAAGAATAGAATTGACATGGGCAGCCTTTGGAAATCTGCATAATATCCTCAAATCTGAACTCCCAGTTTGTTTGAAGATAAATGTATTCAACCAATGCATATTTCCCGTTTCAACCTATGGCTCAGAAACCCTAACATTAACTAAGAAAACCGCAAATAAGATAATAGTTACACAACGTGCAATGAAAAGATCAATGCTAGGGTTATCCTTAAGGGATAGAGTACCAAATACAGAAATACACAGACAAACAAAGTTGGTGGATTTCGTAGAAAAAATTGCCACTTTGAAATGGAATTGGGCGGGACACATTGTGAGGCTTAACGATGATAGATGAACCAGAAAGATCATCCAATGGAGACCACGCCATGAAGCTTTTAGAAATTGAGATTAAGGCACAGTCGTACAAACTGGATGCAATTGCACTAAACAAGAAGCTATGGAAGCAATCAAGGGAGGCTTATGTTCAGCAGTGGACTTTAAAAGCTGGATGATGAATCACTAAAAAAAAATACTAAAAATTATAGAAGAAAATTATACTCCATCTACCAGAGAAATAGTGCAATTCTTCCATGTAAGTATTTTAAATCATGCCATTACCAAATTCATCAAAAGTTAATTGCTGAAGAGATGAAGAAAGCAGAAATATTTCTTGCAAAGCTACGATGGAAAGAATAAATGATGATCCAAATTTTTGCGAAAGGTTATTTACACAGATGAAGCCGCCTTTTAACTGCATGGTGAAATTAATCGGCAAAATACAAGGTACTGAAGTGGAGGCAATCTTCATCTATATCACAGTATAAGAACACAAAGACCAAGTAAAACCAATGTGTAAGCGGGTATTATTGAAAGGCAACATAAATGTCCAGACTTATTTTAATCTACTGCAGCAACAGATCTTGCCTGCATTAAATGCTTTTTATCTTGATATGAGAGATGTTTGGTATGAACATTATGGGGCACGTAGTCATAACGATCGAATTATTTTTTTAATCGCTGGCTTGGGCTCGGTGAGGAAATACATAGAGTGACCTCGCACCGAATGGTTATTTCTATTGGGGATATTTGAAAACTAAAGTTGTTAATGAAGAAAGAATTAAGGGTGAAAGCTAGAATTATAAATGCTTCCAGAGACATAACACCATTACAATGGTGGAGTTTTTGAAAATTTCTAATAAATTTATTTGTACCTGTTGCTATTTATCAATTATTATTTTTCCAATAAAATTGGTGTTCATATATTGCATTTAAAAACAGAGACATCTACGTATTACCTGCCGTGTCCTTAGAAACCAATAGGTAACGAAAAATACC